>RJWT010038747.1:0-12720 GCA_004365215.1 Cuniculus paca | reverse complement strand
GCCTCTTCTTGACTTGATGGTTTGTGTTGAGAAGTCTGCTGTGATTCTGATGGGTTTTCCTTTCTAGGTTATCTGTTTCTTTTCTCTAACAGCTTTTAATATTCTGTTCTTGAGTTGAATTTCTGGGATCTTGATTATTATATGTGTGGGTGTAGCTTTGTTTTGGTTATAGCTAGCTGGAGTTCTATATGGCTCACTTATTTGAATGTCATAGTCTTTTCTTATGCTTGGGAAGTTTTGATAAATTATATCTGTAAATAAGGTCCTCATGTCATTTGTCTTGACACCTGCTTCTTCACTCACATTTTTAATTCTTAAATTATGCATCTTTGAGTTATCCACCAGCTGTTGAATTGTTACTTTCTGAGACCTTGTTTTTTTAAAAAGATCTTTCCTTTCACGATCATAGGCTGCAACCCTGTCTTCAAGCTTTGAAAGTGTTTAGTTTCCCTCATGTCATCTTTCCAACTATTGAATGAATATTTGATATTCTGGATATCTCTTTGAATCTGGTTCATGCATTCTAAGTCTCTCTTATGTTGTTCATTCATGGTTTCCCTCATTTTCCTATGCTCCTCTATTTTTTTTTAATCTGTGTCTTCTTTAGAGATGCTTATTATTTCTTTTATTATGGTTTTCATTTCTTGTTTTACCTGGGATAGAATTTCTGTTCTAATTTCTCTTATAGCTTCCTGAAGTTGTTCACTTCAGTTGACATCACTTCAGACATTTCATGTGTGCAATTCTCGATCTCCATGTTTTGCTTTTGTGGAATTGCACCGCTTGGGTTGGATGCCAGAGATTGCCCTCTCCCTCTTCGTCTTGGCATATTCTTGATTTCTTCTACCCCTGAGTAGTGTGGTCCCAGGCTCCCCAGCACTGGCCACAACTTCTCCAAAGCTAGGCTGTTTGTCTTTTCTAGCCAGTGCTGGCTACGTATACCTGATGTTGGGTGCCTGTGTCTTTGCACTGAACTGGGGACCAAGCCACCTGGGGTTTGCACAGGAGCAGACCTGGTCAGGCCCTGGGAATCTAAGCTGTTTAGCGATATTGTCTGAAACGCGCATGGGAGCCGATCTCCAACCAATCAGCCTCCGCGGGTCTGCCCACAACCTGGAGCTCCCAAATGACAGTTTTTTTTTTTCTGGCTTCCTTCAGGCAACTTCTGAGGGTCCACCCACAACCTGGCGCTGACGCCAGTAGTCAGCCGTGCTGGCCCCAAGAGGGTGCAATCTACCCGACTCCAAGATGGAGCCCGGCCAACCACTGTCTCCCGTGGGGTGGGGGTGGGGTGGAATTCCACTCACCCACTGCCAGCACAGATCTCCACGCCTGCAGCTCTCCTTCACTCCCGCGCCTCTCCGCAGAGACCTCCAGGGTCGACCACAGCTGCGACCATGACCGCAACTGTGACCGCGCATCTCCAGGCTCAGCAGGTCTTCTGGCGGGATGAATCCAGCTCCAGGCTGAGGCGCTGCCAGCCACCACCTTCTTCTTCTTTTAAATTCTTTTTATTCTCTTTGTGGGCTTCGAGTCATATTTTAGATTCTTCCTTGGTTTAGGGGACCCACTTCCTTCCTTCTTGTCCTCTCCATGATGTTATATTCCAGCATCTGGACTGTTTCTCTCAGAGAGACTGTTTACACTGCTGCTTACTGTTCCGCCATCTTTAGGTCCTCCTCCTCAAATATTACTTTTAACTCTTTCTCTCTTCTCTTCTTCTGGGACCCCCATTTTATATGTGTTGATATGCTTTTAGGGCATTGAAGCTCTATTTTGAAAAATTTCTTTCCTTTCTGTTCCTTAGACTTGTTAATATCAGTTAGCTTATGTTTAAATTCACAATTATTTCTTCATGTTCAAACCTCCTTAATCAATCATTGTTTATAATTTAACTCCAAAATTTGTATTTGGATCTTTTTCAAAAATAATTTTAATGTCCATTTATGTTTTCCACTTGGTAAGACATCATTCTTACCCTTTCCTTTGGTTGTTTTGGCATGATTTTCTGTAGTTATTTGAATATATTTAAAACAGCAAATTAAAAAGCTTGGTCCAGTAATCTTAACATCTGGACTTCTTATGGGTTGTTTTTATTACCTGCTTTTCTCCCTGCACATGGGGCATCCTTTCTTGTTTGTTTGTCACAGGATAGTAATTTTATATTACTTTAAAGTAATGTAATCTGGCAGCTTTGGAAATTAGATTCTCCTCTCTCTTTGAGTGTTGTCATTGCCACATTTGTACAGTGTCTTTTCTGAACTAATTTTGTGATTTCTGGTTAATCTCATATGTGGTAATTGGTTAGAGTCTTAGTTCTCAGTTAGCTTAATGGCCAGCTTATGATTGAACAGAGATTTTCTAAAGTGACTGAAACCTTTAAGTCTCCCAGGTTGTACCAAGGTATTCTATGGGTTGGGATATGCCTCACCACACTTTAAGAAACTGAGGACTCCTTAGCTTTCATTTCTTGCCTACATAGAGGCTGTGGGTCATTCAAATGGGAAAAGTTAGCACTTTATTAGATTTTTTCCTGGGTGTATGTACACTCTGGACATATGCACCACCTTCAAAGTACTCAAGATTTGTGTCAGGTTTATCAGACAAAATAGACATCTTATTCCCCAGATTTTCCTTTTAAAACTTTTTTTTAGCTTATTGTTCATCTCAAGTGTTATCTGCCACCTTAGGCAGCTGTAATTCTGTACAAATACTGTGAAGAAAAGTTTTTTTTCCTCCTTCAGGGCTGGGGATGGAACTCATAGCCTTGTGCATGTTAGGCAAGTGCTTACTAATGAGCCATAATACTAGCTCAGGAAAAGGACTTTTACATGGGGACAGCTATAAATCAGGTTGATTAAAAAAAGCCTTTTGAGTGGTGTTTTCCAGGGAAGCACTAAATGGGTCAAGTAATGACAGTTCACTGAAAACAAGGCTATGGAGGCAATCTAATCCATTTCAGCTCCTTCGAGTGGATGTCAGGCTGTTGGTTTTCATTGTAATAATGGGTTTTATAGTCAGGGATACTTTGTGCCTGGAGAGGGAGATATGGGCATGGAATAAAGTAATGATCAAGCTTGCTTTACTTACTAAGATTCATCCATTTCTTGAATAAACATTACCTGTGTTGCAAGTCTTTGGTTAATTACAGTGGATCCTTGACTTACAAACTCAATTTGTTTGCCAGGGCTTGTTGTAACTCAAGTTGGTTGTAAGTCAGAACTATTTTTCCCATAATAAATAATGAAAATACTCACAATATGTTCTGAACCTTCTATAGCACCCCTTAACCAAACTTTTCATAATAAAAAATGTTGCATAATGTGCATAATTTACCAGAAACACCAATAGTTTTCCTAGCATATTCACCAAAAAGATATTAAGTGTGCCTAGTTTATCAGAAAGAACAATTTCACGCTATTCTCATCATTCAAGTTGACGTCTTTGGCTTGTAGAAAGGGAGGATGAAATGGAAGGTGGTTACTGTTTGGAAGGAGAGTTCCCTTCCACAGTGACATCAGGAATCTGGCTGGCAGATGTCCTTTCTTTCCTTGGGAGAGCCTGTAGCCCACTAGGATCTGCTTCTGGCTCACTAGGTCTCAACATTTTCAAAACTAAAAACTGCTGTAAGGTTGTCTGTTTCTGTCTTTTCTTTTTTTAATTTTAAAAAGGATACAACAGGGCTGGGGATCTAGCCCAGTGGTATAAGCGCCTGCCTGGCAAGCGTGAGGTCATGAGTTCAATCTCTGGTGCCGCAAAAAAAAAAAAAAAAAAAAAAAAAGGATACAACAAAGGAAAATAAAACAATAAAACCAATCAGAACAAACCAGAATAAGTGATACAGGATTTTACAGCATTACAAAATCCACAATAGTTACCATAATGCCTCTTGTTGTCTTCAAAATAGCTGCAGATACTTTTGGACATAGTAAAAATTAAACAACAGAATAGAATACAAACAGTAAAAACAAAACAATGGATACAATAAAAGACTACAAAACAAAAATAGTAAATTCAAAATGGCTACCATATATATCTTACTATCTTTGAAGTAGCTGCTCATGCCACCAGTTATAACATAATCAAACAAAGCAAAAGAGAATAAAACCCAACCCAACAAAACAATAAATAATGTAGGATTTAAGAGCAAGCCTCTGAAGGGAATCAACAATGGCTACCACCCTCAGAAGGAGACCCCTCCTAGATGCCACACTGTGTACCACTATCTTCTGAATAGATGATCAGACCACTGGCCCTAGACCTGCAAGGTCAGTGAAACACCAAAGCACCACAGGCTTTCAGTTGTGTTTCACCTTAATAACTATCACCAGAACCTGTGTTTCTCTGGATCAGCCAGTCGCTGGGGTGGGGGATGGGGACTGGCACTTTTGTTTGCCAGCCCACGAGCCAGAAGGAGCTGAGATTTAACTGCCTCCCTGCCAGCAGCAGCCCGAAGGGAAAGGTTTGGCTCTGGAGGTCCCAGTCCGGCAGTGGCCCGCACATGTTGCTGGTTCCAGAGGGGCAGGGCTAGTTCTCTCTCCCCACTGTCTGTGCTGATGCTGACTCACAGAGAAAGGCTTGATTCTGGATATCCTAGTCCAGTGGTGAACCACACATCAAAATCTAGTCATATTTGCTTGAGTCTCAAAAATATTTTTACATAAAATTAAATGAACACTGGCAGGAAACTGCACTGCAATCATGTGGTTTACCGGAAGGCAGCAAGACAAAAGACACCAATTTTATTTAATATTTACTCTTTATTTTTTCTTTTGTGGTGCTGGGTTTGAAACCAGTGCCTTTACACTGAACATTAGCCCTAGACCTTTTAAAATATTTTTATTTTAAGACAGAATCTCACTAAATTGCTAAGTTGCTCAAGCTGGGCTTGAATTTGTGATCTTTCTGCCTCACCTTCCCAGATGCTAGGATTACAGGAGTGAGTCATTATGCCCAGTTTTTTTTTTAATGGTTTAAATATAGGGTGTTCACTAACGACTCTTGTTTTGAGGGCTTAATGCCTAATGTAGCAATATTTATTTATTTATTTATTTATTTATTTATTTATTTGAGACAGGGTCTCACTTTGTAGCCCAGGCTGGCCTCAAACTGACAGTGAGCCTCCTGCTTCAGCCTCCCAAGTGCTGGAATTACAGGCATGTGCTACCACGCCTGACCTAATGCAGCAATATTTAGAGATGAGTCCTAGAGGAGTTATTGGATCAGGAATGTGCCAATCCAATCAACAGCTTTAGCCCTGAATGGGCTCATTAAGAGGAGGGCCTGAACTGCTGGAAGAGGATCACTTGGGGCATGCCTTTAAAGGGCATAGCCTGTTCCCTGTTCATATCAGGCTCTTCCTACTCTCTGCTTTCTGGCTGCTATGACATAAGCAGTTTTGCCCTACCACACCCTTTCACGATGTTATTTCTGCCTTGGAATCTGCTGATCATGAGCTGAAACCTCTGAAACTGTGAGCCAAAATACCTGTTTTGTGTATCATAGAAAGGAAACAAATACAAATTTCTCAGTGATAGAATCAACTAGATACACATAGGAGATAAGCTGAGGCCTTGGAGAAGAGAGGGAAGGAAGGAGATGGGAAGATTAACAAATGGCCTGGAGCATAAGCCTGACTCTTAGCCATGGCCATGGTCTGTTGCAGGTACACTGCTGCAAAGTAAACCTTCTGTCTCTACAAACTACCAATTAACATGTAGTAAGACAGATATATAGCTATTAGTTTAGCTATATCTTGAAGCAGAAAAATGGGATGGAAACAAATACAAATAATAAATTGACCATAGGTGGAAAAATCACTCAAGGTTCCCCCTCTTTTGTCTTATGTAAAGACAGAAATTGGGCCAGATGATTTATGAGTTCACCTTAAAATCCTACAAGTTCAGTAATTATTTTGGCTTCTAACTTAGTATACATTACGTTAAGCTTACTATTATGGAATGACAGTTTTCTCCCATCCAATTCATAGGTTGAACCACTAATTCTCCATGTGATGCTATTTGGAGGTAACTTTTGGGATGTAATTAGGTTTAGATAAAGTCCTGAAAGTAAGGTCTTCATGATGGGTTTGGTGTCCTTATAGGATGGAGAAAAAAAGACCAAGATTCTCTTTTTTTTTTCTACCAAGCAATGACAAATAAAGAAAGCAGTAACATACAAGTTATGAAGAGAGCCTTCACTAGAGAATCAATCCTGGTGGATAGAAGTCTTGGTATGCTAGCTGCTAGAACCATGAGATAGTGACCTTCTGTTTCTTAAACTACCCAATCAATGGTATTATTATTATTTTTTTAATGAAAGCCTAAACTACATAACCTACCTATTCTCTTCTTCCATGCATTTATCCATATCATCAGAGGTTAAAAAAGTGGATACTGATCCCTCAATAACATGAGAAGACCGGGCTATTAATAACCACCCATTAAGAGCAGTGTAGTGTACTAAAAAGAACCTGGAACATATAATCTAAAGAAATAGGTTTCAGCTCTAGATACCCCTATCCAATTACATGGCTCTGGCAGAATCATGATCCCCATAACTTCAGTCTGCACATCTTTTTAATGGGAAACTAGTGCCTGTCTCAGTGGATATTTTTGAGATTCAACCTACATGCACTGTAAATAGAAAATACTGGGCATATGATTCTGTTTAATATAACTTGAAAACAGAAGCTCACAAAATACAAGTTATTTTACAAATGGACAAACATGACACATAAAGGTGTAACAATTTTCTTCTCAAGAATAAATAAAATAAGATTAAAATCAATTCTATGACCTTAGTTACTTAATTGTTTTGGGTGTATTTCTTGTTCAAGTTGTGGTTTATTTCCATTCACTAAGTTATTCAATTTTCAGAAATAGGATTAGTACATGGAAACAAATTAAGCATAAAATATATTGCTTCTTCCTGAATGACTAGAACATGGCAGCTGCAGGAAAAAGAGAAGTAAATGAGTCAGGGAAGAGACCAGATGAGGTCCAACCCCTGAGACTGTAAAAACAGATCAGTTAATAAAATCAAGTGGCTGCCAATACCTGGTCTTGCGATAAACACAACCTAGTGGGACCTTATACAGTGTTTTAAATGCAAAATACTTGGGCAATGTGAGATCTATCCTAGTCACTGTCTCCTCACTGAGACACAACACCTGAGAGATTTATTTGTGTTCAAAAGTTTTAAGTTTCAATTAGTGGTCGGTGGGCTCCAAGGCACAAATGGCATGGTGGAATAAGAGGAGAGCTACCCGTGTCATGGCAGCTGGATATCAGAGAGAGATGGAAGGAGAGAAGGATGAAGGTAAACTCTTTTACTCTCCCAGTGACCTGCCTTTAACCAGGCTGCACCCTCTTATAGCAACTCAGCTATAAAATCATCAGTGGGATTATCTGCTGATGAGTATAGCACTCCCGTGATCCTATCACCTTCCAAACACTTGAGGTTTCTGGGGGGACACCTCATATCTAAAATGTAACAAAGTCATTACATACCTTGCAAATGTTGCAGATAAATAGATGTAAAAATTCTATGAATAATTATCATTATAACATTAACAATAATTGTCAAATTTAGGAGCTGGGAGAAAAGATGTGACAAATGTCACACTGGATATAGAGCTTTCTTAATATACAGCACTGTTCAATTTTTATCCTTACAAAGGAAAAAGAGAAACTTATTAAGCAAGTGTGCTTTGGTTTACAATGTACAATGGATTAGAGACAATTCTGTGCTGGTTAGATAAATATTTGGATTTGCACTATTGCCTAGGCATACAGGAAGCCTTTCTGCCTGAGGGAACACAGACCTGTAGAAAGCAGACTTGCTCTGCTGAAGAGGATGGGAGCTGGAATGTGTCGGAGGGCTGGGATGGGAGCAGGTACTGTGAAAAGATTTACGGTGGAGACCTGGAGGTGAAGATTTTTTCTGAAGGATCCAACTTGCCATGGTTCTGAGATTCAATTAGATGCTAAAACTCCCAAAGAAGACATTCAGTGAACACCACCACCCTTAGTGCCAACTAAAGAATAGAAAACAATCAAAACATTCCATGTATTGTTAGCCCCATCTATGCTGAAGAGGAAGTCTCAGGCCACGACATTCTTTCATTTGAGAATGAGTATTAGATTAGGGGGAGGAGAAATTTTTTCTTTTTTTGTCTTGTTGTCCAGTTATCCACATAAATAGCTCATTTTGTTTTCTTTTCTGTACTTAGAACAATAATTTCTCTTAATCTGTAGGGATTATATTCCAAAACCCCCAGTGAAGGCCTGAAATTGTGCTAAGTATCAAGCATTATATATATTTTTTCTATATATAGGTAACCATGATAAAATTTAATTTATAAATTAAGCATGTAAGAGATGCATTATAATTAATAATAACTTGAGTAATTATAGTTTATCATAGTGAATGCTATATAGTTTCTCTCTCTTAACATTTTGCTGTACCATACTCCTTCCTTTTCTTGTTATGATATGGAGATGATGCAATGGCTACATGATGGGAGGAAGTGAGATGACTGATGAATGATACAGGCTATGTGCATAACACCAGCCTTGCACTGTTTTGATGGTATGTCAAAAGAAGAATTATCTAGCTATGACCATGCAGGTTGATGGTGAGTAATTGGAACTTCAGGAAATAAGAACCAACATAAGAGATGAATACTATATTAAAGATCTGTTGATTTTTAAGTGAGATTGGGAAATAGAGAATTTAAACAAGCTCCTTGTAATACTTTTTCAGTTAACTCAATATTCAAGTTAGTTATACTTTTATTTTCAGAGGTATATCATATCTTACAGGCATGAAAATTATTATATATTTCATTTCTACTTATCAAATGACTCAGTCTTAAAGTCATTTTTCAAAAAAGGACTCTGCATCAGTAATAAGTTTTCCTATTTTTCTAGCCTTGCATCCTGGAGATTTTGCAATATAGCAAAGTGGGATGTAATGTTTTAATTCAGAGCAACAATTGAGGATAAATAGGTATAAAAAAATCAGCCACTGAGTGTGACAAACACATCTACATAAAGTTTTCAGTTTTACTGTATAGTATAATGGTTTAAAAAATTCTAGAATTAAAAAATAATTGCACATAAAAGCAGTAAATTTTAGAAGGGAAAGGGAAAATTATAGAGCTGTTTTGGTGGTCATGAATTTCTTCAGTTGTTCTTTGTTGTGGAAGTATCTCATTTCTCTATCTACTTTGAAAGATAGTTTTGTGGTGTACATCAATTTGAGTTGGGAGTTATTTCCTTTCAAGATTCGAAATACTTCTATCCAAGGTATCCTTGACTTAAGGGCCAATGTTGAGAAGTGTGCTGTGATTCTGATGGGTTTTCCTTTATAGGTGATGTGTTTCTTTTCTCTAACAGCATTTAATATTTTCTTCTTGTGCTGAATTTCTGCAATCTTGATTACTATATTCTTGGTGTAGATTTATTTTGATCATGGCTAATTGGAGTTCTATGTGCGTCTCTTATTTGAATGTCAATTTCTTTTTCTATTCTTGGGAAGTTTCCAACCTTTACTTCTATGAACAGGTTTTCTATGGCATTTGCAATGTCTCCTGCTTTCTCATTGACTCCAATCAATCTTACATTGTTCTTCTTTGCATCATCCTGCAGCTGTTGGATTGATTTGTCATGGTGCCTTACTATTTTTGTTAAATCTTTCTTTTTGTTCTTGCTAACCTCAATCCTTTTAGATCTGATATTCTGTCTTCACCTTGGTTTGATTGACTGTGTACACTTTTGATGGAATTTTTAATCTGGACATCTGTTTGAATCTGTTTTATGGATCCTATTTCTTTCCTATGTCAGGCATTCATAGTTTCCATCATTTTCTGAAACTCTTCTATTTCTTTTTATCTGTGTCTACTCTAGAGTCGCTGAGTAAGTTCTTCATTTTGATCGTCACCTCTTTTCTTTTAACCTGAGAAATTGTTTCTGATCTGATTTTTTCTGTAGCCTCATTCATCTGTTTATGTTCGTTTCCTTCTTCAAATACTATTTAAGCAAATTCAGGTGGGTGGCTTCTAATTTCCTTAATTTTATTGTCTCCTAGACTTATTTCTCCTGGGTGGGCTGGAGGGCTGAGGTTGCATTTTGTTTTGGTGTCTTGTCATTTTATGTTTTTAATTTTACTTTGTTTTCTGTGTTGATGCTTGTAAATTTATTATGGTGGATAGATCAGTAGTATCAAGGCTTCCCTAGGAAATTTATTCCTCAGAGACATCTTCTAGGCATAGCTGGCTTTTGGTCTTTGTGTCTGTCCCAAATTCCTACTTTCTAAATTTATTAGGGATAAGATGTTGGTATTTATTTGGTTCAGCATCCAGTTCTTTGGTCCTGGACTATGATGAGGGTTATGACCCCAGACAATCACAGTGTTGTCATATAAAGGAGAACAACTGACTAAAACAGGTATGACATCCTGGCTAAAGTAGTACAATTAGTAATAACAACAGCATCAAGCATAGCCTAGAAATTGCCAAACTGTAGTAACTGCTAATTTGGTACCTTTAACCATAGAAGCAATATTTATAGTTACATAACAAAATACAGCATAAACCAGGAACTTGTATGCAATGAGTTTCCCCTTAGTTGAGTGACTTTTACGCTGTGTGTGTGCGCATGTGGGGGGAGGGCAGAATTTAAGAGAAGTAGGGGACAAAATATAACTGAAGAGAATTATAGTAGAAGCAAGGCTGAAGGACAGGATAATCACCCAAACACTGGGTAACTGGAGAAGAGAACAAGAAAGAATGAAGGAGAAAAGAAAGACTAGAGACAATGTTCACTCACATGAAAATATAAAAAATCAAGAAATACATTTGAGGAAATAGAGAAAAAAGACAAATGAAACAAAACAAACCATAAAAGTAATAATTTAAACAATAAAAAAAAAAAGCCAGACAGAAGAAGGGAAATGAAACAAAGAAAAAAGAAAAAAAGAAAAAAAAATCCCGAAATCCCACACCCCCTCTCCCCCAATAAAACACCTCTGGTGTCCACAGTTCTGTGGTAGTATACAATTCAGAACCCAAATTTGTGCTAGGGAACCCCACTAGATTTGCAGCATGATTAGTGCTGGGTGCAGAGCTGATCTTGACCTCTAGTTGTGGGGGCTGCAGCCAGTCTTCAGCCATCAGCTTTCTGGATGTGCTTTGGCAGCCTGACCATGTCTCCTTACCATGTTTGTGTCTGTGTCACTCGCCCAGTTGTTGTGGCACTTTCAGGCAGAGACACCGTGAGGCTGCTCCCAGTCCTGCATATAGTTGGTCCCTCCTGGTCCCTGCACAACCTCCTTGGTTCTGGTCCAGCTAGAATGTCTCTCTCCTTTCATACTGATGGTTGCAGGGCAGAGGGATAGCTGTCTGCTAACTCACTGCCCCTGCTGCTGCTGAAGAGAGAGCCCAAGGCTGCTTGAGTCCCTCCTCCTCTCCTTTCTTGAAAGGAAGTGCTGACTTCCCATTGGTTGCCCTGCCATGGGCCAAGACCAGTTAAACTCCATGTCCATGTCATCTCTCTCACACCACTGGTTGCAGTGCAGCAGGGGTTATGCTGTTCCACTCATTACCTACATTGTTGCCACTGTGGTCCTTAGCTGTGTTGTCACTAGAGGTTTCATGCAGCTACTATGGTTAAGGACAAAAAAACTAGCATCCCATCAGGGAGGGAGGAGCTTTCTTGTCACTTGGCCCTATGTGTAGTGGTGGAATTTGCTGGCAGGCTGCAGCATCCAGCAGGCAAGTGGCCTTATATCCCAAATCTATCCTGTGTGGTTGGGTATGCCATTCCATTACAGTCTACCAGTTTTCTTTTTTGACAAATTTGCTAAATGGTGCTTTCTGTTTCATAAAGAGGTGGTAGACCCACAGGCAGACCTGTGGGCTGCTTTGCTGTTTTATAAAGTCCTATGTCTATGTTCTGTTTGATCAATAAGTCTCTTATTTTAGATTGATTTTGGCATCAGGATGTATGTCCCTCCCTTTCTTCCAATTACTTGCATTTTAGTTGATTTTCTCTGAGTATCTCCAATGTGACTCTTCCTCTATTCAGCCATGTTCAGTCTCTCTGGAAAAGGGAAAAATTATAAAGTCCCATTTTTGGGGGAACAGGGTCTCCCCTATGCAGTTCTGGATGAACTGACTTATGTAGGCCAGGATGATCTTGAACTCGAAGTGATCTTCCTGCGTCAGCCTCCCAGTTTCTGGGATTGTAGATGTGTATCACCATGTCTGGATAAAGTCCTTTTTATTTTAGTCAGTTAAGTCATAGAATTTTATCAATTCCAAATTTAATGTTGTGTCAAAAGAGATAAATTCTTTTGGAACTAGGTTAATAGGGCTTCCTTGAATGGTCACAGAGTGTTTTTCTTTCTTTCTTCATTTTTTTTTAATTTTAATTTTAAAGAGAACAGAACAAAACAAAACAAAACAGAACAAAAAACAAACAAACAAAAGAAAACAGAATAGAGTCAAACACAATACAGTATTTCAAAACAGAACACAGAAAGCTACACAGGTCTTCAAAACATAACAACAGGAGATTAACTATGGTTACCCCAGTGTCTCTTGCTTTCCTCACAATGGTTGTTTATACATTTACAGACAATAAACTCAAACAAAACAAAGCAATACATAACCAGATAAAACAAAAGAGCACTACAGGCGATCACGTTGGCCAACAA
>RJWT010038746.1:0-12795 GCA_004365215.1 Cuniculus paca | reverse complement strand
GGGCCCATCTTCTGTCATCTGATGCTTTATTTCTGAAACTCACTATCTGTTAAATGAACCAGTAGTGTAGCTAATGCCAAGTACAGTGATGGGGTTTAGACACAGTGCTCTTTACTTTCCAAATAGGTCTTGTCTTAAGAAGTGCAGTAGGAGTCAGCTAATGCTCACACTTTGGCTTTATCTCTAAAATATTCTAGCTATAATAATGTCTGAATTTGAAGACTTATTTATATGACCTGAGCTCACTTAGGTGAACCATTGACCATCTCTACATGAGTTTTCATGGAATGGATTGAAAAGTGGACATATAATTTTACTACTAATGTCAGAATAAAGAAAGGAGTCTTGCAAAGCAAACTTTAATAAAAATAAATCAACTTAACCCATATTCTCTAAATATTTTCTTAATGGAGAAAAGAAGTGACAACCAAACTCATATTTTGATTTTTCTGGGTTATTTTTAGCTCTTTAAATGAACTATAAATAATAGCAAAAAAATGAGACTCATAATGCAATATAATTGCAAATGAGTTCTATAAAATACTCATCTGCTGTGAAGTAGGGTATGTGAGCATAAAGAAGCAAACAGAACATTCAATTACACACAGATGTCCTACAGTATGTGTACAGATCTCTCATTTTTCACATTTTTTTAAAGGACCAGTTATGCACAATGAAACAGAATTTGAAAATGTCTACATGCTTCCCCGCCCTGTTGCTGTTTTCCAAAAGCTAAACTTCAAAATATAGTGATCAAAGGTATTTAGCACTTCACAGTGGCTTGGTGTTTATGGGTTTAGTATTCATCCTTCTGAGAATTTACTGATGATCTCAAAGGTTGATTTTTATGATTAATCACAGCTGCCTCTCAGAATTGCTCGGTAGAATAAATACTCCCGGAAATGTTGAGTGCCTATCCAGTGGCTGCTGTGAAGCTTGAGAGGAAGTGTGGCTTGTGCTTCCTAGTTAGTATACATGGAGTTTCATTCCAACACTGATGATCTGAATGAGTCTATGAAAATACGTTTTAGCTATGTTCCGCATAATTTAATGCTAGTATGTGTGAGTTGATTGACAGTTATATAGCATGTAGACTGTGTAACATCTCATTTCTAATACAGGTTTTGAAATATTGTGTGTAGCTTTGTCTGTTTCTAAGCATCTAGTTGGGGCATTTTATGACTTATATATGGTCACAATTCTGTGTTCATGATGGGCAGCGTTAATCAAGACAATTTTCCATCTGACTACATACAAGATTTGAGTATCCTTTTTAACATAAACTGTGAGACATGACTTATTAAACCATATGAGTCACAGGAGGTGTACCATGGTCTCCCTCTTATGACACAGGCTAGTGTCACTGTGAGCTGCAGAATGAGAAAGGATTTAAGTTACAGGAGAAAACTAAAGAGTCAGGAAAAAGGCAAACAATAACTGTTGAGGGTTTTTTAGCATCTGTTAAGCTCATTCCTTGTCATGAACAATTATTTTTCTGTACCCTACTATGGATATTTATAAGAACAAATTACCGCTTTTTGGAAATTCATCAGTATGATTCTCCGGTAATAAAATATTCAGATTCACGCAGGTGCTTCTGTAAACATGACAGTAGAATTTATCCTTCAAATGGATGGGAAGGAAAGGATGCAGAGAATGACAGCTGACAGTTTCTTTTAACATGCAGAGAAACATTGCTGTGTCTCTTCTCTCATTTAGGGGAAAGTTAATTAACTTTCAATGCAGAAATTACAAGGAGAAAGAAAAATGGATCAATGTAACATTTGTGTTGCACTAATACGAAATCTGGGTGTTTTCTTAGCATATGATCCCCTATCTGAAAAGTACCCAAAGAGGAACTCTATCTCTCTCTTGCACTCTGCTTTTCTAAGGAAATAAATTCAAATTAAAATACAATATTTCACACATAAAACAAAAGTACGGAATGAGTGGTGGCAGGGGCTCTACTATCCTGTCTTCCTGAAAAGCAGGATAAAGCATATTCCTTCCTCCTGGGTCTTTTGGGGGTAGAATTCTCTGCAACACAACCACCTTGCCCTGCATGAAGTGGATAAAACTGAAAAATGGGAAAGGTTATGAGGAGACCACAGGTAGTCCTCTGACCAGTGGTGGACATAGGCGGGCTGCACCTCTTGCTCGTGTTGTTTATGATACCTGCCTAGTGCTAAACAGCTCCCACACCCACAGCAGTGCTCTCCTAGTCTTTCCTGCGACTGTGTCCTTCTAGTCAACGGTGACTGGATCAAAGGAGTACACTATTTACTTGCCTCTCTTGTAACTGATTATCTTTTGTTGGAACTTAGAGATTTCTTGAGAGCCATATTCTGTAAATTACGAATAGTTTTCATTTAAGAGTCAGGTTTTTGCTATGATTGCATTCTTTCAGTAGCAGTAAAAGTTAGTCCAAAGAGAGAGAGACACAGAGACAGAGACAAAGACAGAGGCAGCGAAAGGCAAATTTTTAACTGAGACAAGGGAAGTGGAAGAGTCATTCTATGGGTTTCCTATGGATCTTTCTCAGAATTGAGTCATTTGGGGGCAAATTCTGAGTTACCCTGACTGTTCACAGTGAAGCTACCTAAAGAGAATCTCACCACGCACAGGTCACAAATTTGCCAGCACTTTAAGAGCATGATTTGTGGTTTCAGATAACCACTGCATCAATTGACTTGCCTGGGTTTAACTATTACCAAGATTCCCAGTTGGTGGTTGTTATCGTCTCCAGTCTTTGGACCTTAATCCCATTTCTCAAGGGAAAATGTTCCTTGCACCACAATTAGCCAGTGCAGCTTCTATAGCTTCTGATTTGGAGGGCTAACATTAAATGTGACATTCATTTTATACACCAACACCTCAGCAGTCCAATCTTTCTGACCCAAGTGAAGAATGGGCTTCAGCTAGATACTTCTGTTTTCCATGGCAACGATCTTCCTAAAGCCTTTACTTCTTGCTTCTGCCCACTCTTTAATGAATGTTATGACTAATGCTCATGATAGCTATAAGTTATGTATAGTAATACATATTTCTAGTCTGTGGATGAGAAATGAAATCTCACAGCAGTTAAATAGTGAAATAAATGCCAACTAACTGTTAAGTGGCCAAATTGAAACTTTAAATCAGACTGATTTCAGAGTCCAAAATTCTGTTCAGTGCAGCTGTCTTGTCCTCTTCCTCATATATAGGAAAGTATTCTCAGATTCTTTATTTAATGTCATCCTGCTTCTCACTCCCTCCACACCTGTCTATGTGTGCTCCCAGCCATGATGAACCTCCTCAGAAGTTGTCCACTGCCAGGGTCTGCCAAGAAGCTCAAATACAGTATCCAGATACAGAAGCTGTGCCAAACTGGGAAGCCCTCAGCCCCAGAACCCTCTCCATTGCTGAGAACCAGCTGTCTTGGTTAGATGGTTCCAAATTAGGACTCTCACTGGAATGCCCTACCATTAGTTCACACACTATGTTCAGGGACCTAAATGGCTATCCATGGGAGCATTTGTGTGTTATGGTGAATGCTAAATTTGGAGAAAAAACAGAAGTCTCTCTTGCTGATGAAAAAGAGGAAGGCAATGATAATGATGCTGAACCTAGTACTAAATTTAGATGTGTGCTTAGTGATGACTCAGCCCTGGAGGTGATGCTCACTGCAACGTGTGAATATCAGGCCTTACCTCCAGACCCTGAGAGTGAAGATTCAGATGATTACAATGAAGAAGAGTATGAGGTGGAAGGACAGGAACAAGGACAAGGGATAACCCTGCATTTTACACTTACGAAGATGGATTATCCAATTTAACAGCATCAGGGCAAGCCTCCTTGAAGACATTACAAGGCATGCTTTCTCTGTCTGTGAGTAGCCAGTGTAACATGGCAGGGGCTGGACAGGAGATTCGATAAAATATTACAAAGATGGCATGGAGACAGACACCACACCAATAGCTGCTGGACAGATTGAGGATGCAGACATTGATTACCAAAAATCATTTATGCTGCTTTCAGATTCAGCTCATAACTAGAAGTCAACTCAGTGCCTCTTCCTTCTCAAGTGAGGTTGATGAAAGTCTTTTTCTTTCTCCAAAACTGACGTACACCAGTTCTTTGTCAGGACAAACATGCTGAGTGAGCAAGTTGTCACCAGCAGAAAAAGTTGACCTTTATTAACAAAGATGAATTAACTAAACCAACAAGTTATTTGTACTTTATCATTTACACTAAAACATTCTGTGTCTAGGTGCTCTCTTACTAGACCTATAATTCCTGCCTTTGCTATATACACAATCTGTATACTAGCATGCAAGTGGGGTGAAAATACATGGCAGCCGGGCGGAAATAGGCTGAAATTCAGATGCCTCTTTGAGGCCCAAAGATATTCTTGTCTTTAGATGAAAAGACAGAGGTCTCAGAAGGGTCAGCCTCAGTCATTGTCCACAGGATCAAGAGTTTTATACTAATTTGGGGCACAGATTAATTAATTCAGACTTCTCTAGGTAGTCTCTTGGGAAACATCCCAGATTCAAATCCTACCACTGATACAAGTGCTGAGTAGCTTTTGCTCCTCCTCTCTGTTTTTTCTGTCTGATTTCTTATAACCTTTTAGGTTATATCCTTTAATTTCTACTGTCTTAGATAAGTTTTCTGTAACAGAACAAGTGAGCTGGGATGAGTATCCTCCAAGTACTCCTCATGATAATTATTTTGTCTTTGCAATGACTTACCAAAGAAGTCTAGATTTCCTTTTAAAAAAATAATTTCATGTCACTTCTAATTCAACTAATAATTGCAATCAGAATAGAATAGGCACATTTGGAATTGTTCACTTTTGAATATTTCCTACTTGTTTGGAGTGGCTGTCTTACTATGTCTCTTCTCTCCCTTCTTTTTCTCACCTTCCCACCTTCAAATACATTGTCTTCTTTTATTAAAAGAAAGAATAAGTACATTCTATAACCCAAGCCCCACAATGACTAATTTACACAAAGTATTTAATTTAATGTCAAATAAGACCATAAGACTAGATGTGATACAATTACCCCATTTTGAGGATGAGGAAGCTGAAACTCACAGAGGATAGGAAACTGAGCATCATAGTTTTTGTAAGTACAATGCTGGACACCATACCAAAAATCAAAAAGACCTTGTTTTTACCACCATACTGTATTATTTCTTCCAAATTCATAATCACAGTATCCATGAACCATGCAAGTTGTTATGGATCTGTTCCCTGTACTCCTTTACAAGACACAACTGGGGTGTAGCAAATCAGCTTGCTTCCTTGAGTATTATAAGTTATTTTGGAATAAACAAATTGTGAGAAAGAGAATTAAAATGAAATGGTTTTACCAATTGTTTCCAAAAGCAGACACTCATTCAGCTGTCAATTTCTAGATTCTCAGCTATATCCTGACTTTAAGAAGGAGTATGACAGGCAGACTTGTAGTAAATACTGACCTTCAGCTTCAAAACATTCCTGCCCTTGTGGGGGCATCCATAGCCTCCACTATTTGCTTTCTTTTCTTTGCCCTTTTTTCTTTGAAACCCCCCAAACTCTAGTCTTGAAAATTTATTTTATGGACTATAGATTATAGCTTAGATGCTTAGCTAGTAGTTAGCTATTAAACAGCTAGTGAACTTTGACCAAGTTCCCAAAGGGCCTCCTCCTCTCCCTTAATTGGTCATAAAAACCACAGAAATGGGAGCAAACAGGTTCTTAAGGCAATGAAACTGCCTGGTGCCCACATTCTGTGTGTCAATTAACAAGATGTGTAAGATGGTTTTGTAACATTCCTAAGCAATGATACTGCTGCAAAAAGGCAAGTATCCATGGTAATGCCCTGACCTTGTGAACTCATACATGAAAACTCATACATGAGTTCATACTCATATATAAGGAAAGAGAGCAAAGGAATCAAGTCCAGACAGCATCTCCAATAGTCTGAGCTGACTGACCCATGCAGCTTTTGAAATAAATCTTGTTTTTTGACTCTCAGTGTTCCATGGGTAACTTTCTCAAGCATGCCATTACACCCTTAGTCTGAAAGTTTCTATTTTGTACTTCATTTTTTCTTCTTCAGACTTTTTGGTGTTGCTTTAACCAGTATGTCACCTATATCTCTTATTGCAACCATACTTAATCTGGTTCTCAGGTCAACTGTACTGGTTGCACCTGGAGATTAGACATAAATGAACATCAATTACACATTAGATCTAATAAATTGGAACCTGAAATTTAGCAAGCCTTCATCATGATTCAATGCTCATTGAAGTTTTAGAGCACTGCTCAAAGTCTATTCCCCACTAGGCTATTTCTACATACTATGATTTCCATTATTTATTAATCCTTGAACTTTCTTTTTCTTCTCTCCTTCCCTACCTTTGTCCCCTTCTATGGAATAGAATCAGAAGCAGAAAAAACATACTACCTATTTTCTTGTATCCTCTCATCACAAACACATCTTGGTGCCTGAAAGGAGAAAAAAAAATCTTGTGAGGACATTGTAAAACTTCTCATCCCATGAGAAATCTCTTTTCTTCAGACCGTGAGAGATGTAGTCCCAATATCTGTCTTCTGCCACCCATTCTAAAGCTTTCATATTCACCAGTTAAAGATTCTTTCAGAGTCTTAATCTGTCCCACTCCAGCTGAATAGCCAAGGTATCTATTCTTGCTCTAACTTGACCTGCTTTTAAGGACAGGTGTCTACTAGTTGATGCTCTGCAAACCACTTACACTGAATAATTTTCTCATTTCTGTCCTCCTCCAGATCTTGACCCAATTAAACTAATTCCACTGTGCACAGTCTCTCTTGAAATTCATCCTGCTACTTGTTAGTGGCCTCTCTGATTTGAGGACACACACAGGCAAACCTGCCTAGCAATAGGAATTCCCCATCTGTGCTCCCAACCTTCCTTTGCTCAAAATCTGTCACAAACCCCTGCTGTGATTTCCAAATAACTGCCTATAGAATATGCATGCAGTCATGCAGAGCTCAGCTATGGCTAGTCATAATAAAGAACATTTCCTAGAAAGGTTATTTGCTGGTTTGTGTATGAGTTCTGAAGATTTTATGTCATTGCTGCCTACACAGAACTTGAGAACCATGGGGACTGATAAAGAATCACTCTCATTAAACCCCAATTTACCTCCTTTCTGCCCATTTGCTCACATCTTGTTAGTATAAATTATGATCAGTCAAAAAGAGGAAAGGCTACCTCTGGTCAAGGTCTGAAGTAGGAAATACATTGCTTTCTCTCTGGATAAAGATAAGGAATTGAGGATGTAGCTTTCAGAAGACACATAAAAACTGCATTGGGTTCCATTAAGAAAATAATTGACAGGATTACCCATCCATGGGTTATTTGGCCTGTTCAAGGTTAGAGGTTTTCCTCTCCCAAGTCTTATCTCCTCAAGATGAAAAATAATGGAAAAGGGAAGAAAAGAGGGATCCAGAAAAATAGTGCACTGGTTGGCTGACTAGCTGGTAAAGGAATTGTGGAAAATATAAAAATATGTAAGGGTAGCAGCTGTCTTGAAGGCAGCAGGTGAAAATAAAATCAGTGATGTTTAGGTATAGAAAAATGAATCACTTCCAAGCTTCCATTACTTTAATCTCTAAATTGTTTAAAGTGGGATGTGTGTGCTTTAGATGTTTCATGATGAATATCAGTCCTCTCCTGCTTTATATTTTGCTTAGTTTAGGTAGAAATTTGCAAGTTCCTCTTCATAATACAGAACATTATGAGGTATAATGTGGTAAGGAAATTGAAGAAGAAAACCAGCTCACCCCTGAGTTATTTTCCTAGGCCCTCTATTTGAAAGGACATAAATTGAATTTCATTCTAACTTCGTCCTTTTTTTCACACTGAAATCAAGTAATCTGCACTGTAATCTTGATTACATGGCAAAAACATAATTTAAACTGAGTCCCAAGATCTTACACTAATATAAGAAAACAAATTAATTAACCAGATAAATACAATTTGGCCTCACTGGATTTAAAAACTCAACAAAATCATTTTAAGTGCCTCACTCTAATATTTGCACTCTACTTAGATGGTGAAATATGTGTCTGAAAGTTGTAAATTTAAAACTTATGTAAATTTTGTATATATTCTATTGCCTGACCATCTGTAAAATCAAGGTGCCACAAGTCACACAGAGTTTATAAAAGATACAGTTTATAAAACTTAAGTATATGATGAATACAGAATAGTCTTCCTAGATTAGCTTTTTTTACTTCTAGTCTTATCTTTCTAATACCAAAATATGTAGATAGAATTGAAAAAGGCACAATATGGGTTGTCTCTCATCTTAATGTCTTCCTTAGAAACTATCCTTGCTTTGTCCTTACACGAAAGGAAGACATCTCATCTAATGTGTAGCCTCCCTTCCCCATGCCCCTTCCATAGGCTATGCCCAATAAATGCTGTGTTGGATGTTGAGGCTTGTGTACATTGTGCCTATTATTACTTCTCTATAATAAGCAGACAACTAAGTCAACCTCATGGAGCTAACATGAAAATTTAAAGGCAAGTAAAAACAAAAACAAAACAAAACAAAACAAAACAGCAATATATATATATATATATATATATATATATATATATATATATATAAAATATCTGCTCAGGTAAGGTGGTGGTATGTGCTTAATGAAGTTGAGGTCGAAGGAAAATCAAGAATTTAAGGCCAGCCTGCAATATATACACATAAATACAGAGACCAAAATTTAACTTTGTTACTACTATTATGTTTCTTATCAGCATGACTGTAAAATGCCAGATGTGAAAGACCACAGGCTAACAGTCACTTAATGCGACTATATGACTAACCATTCCTACATTCAACTTCTTTTGACATTTTCCTCATGGCACCATGTTAAAGTGATTGTCACCATAAATACTCACTTATAAAATTTCCTACCTCAAACAGTGGAAAATAGATTTAATTTTTAAATGTACAACTCAGGTTATAGGAAATATATAGAAGCACATTAAATAAATATACAAGTAATAGAATATATTCAAATTCTTCTACCTGCCCCCCCCAAATCCAAGTAAATCACCTCAAAGCATAGCTAAAGTAGAAAAAGGAAGATGGAAAAAAGTTTAAAATCCCTGAAGAAATATAGGAGAATAATCTGGTTTTTTTGTTTTGTTTTGTTCTGTTCATTTGTTTTTTTCCTTTAAGTTATACTGTGAAGAAAGAACAGATTCCATGATTGGGTAAAGAAATAAAACTCAGAATAAAAATTATGTCTTCTATTGTCAAATGTTTGGCAGAAAAAAGTTAGCAAATAGCCCTTGTTCCAAATATTCCTTTTTAATTCAGGATGCCAGTAAAGATCTTAGACATTTTATGTGCCTATTACTATAAGTCAATATTTCTAAAATGGGGATGAGGATATTGCTCAGTGATACAGCACCTGCCTGGCAACTGTGAGGTAGTGAGTTTGATTCTTAGTAAAAAAAAAAATTCTGAAATGTACTGAATCACTGTAATATTCAATTTGTAAGCATAAAAATGAAGAACAGAGCATCGGTGGTTCATAATAAGAAGGTTTAAAGCAAAGAAACATTCACAGGAAAGATGTAAAGTTTGAAACCCCAATTTTGGCAAAATTCATTATCTTAGGACTATTTCACTGAGAGGAGGAAAATTTTAAGGATGGATTCAAATACACACTGTGAAAGTATAAGAATATAGAGGAAGCTATTCACATAATGTTCTCCTGTTACACTTGATAATGTCCCTCATAAAGTTCAATAATTTTTATCATTTATTTTTCAAAAGGAGTGGATACAGAATAATGCAGAAAGAATATACTTTGCAATCAGACTAAATTGATTTTGAGAACCAGATTCTATCATTTCCTAGTTTGCATGCTTGGGCAAATTCTCATTTTAATTTTTTCTTTTGTGAAATCTAAGTAATGTTAGTGCCTCTTATTTTATAATCACACGAAAAAATTTATAATAGCTTTGCCATCATGTTTAGCACATAAAATCCACTGATTCTTAGTGATCGTATGAAATTTGGTGGTGATGACAATAATAATGAAAATGTCAGATTTTGTTCCTACAGTAAAGCTTATCCCTTTAAGGCAGTTTCTGAATGTATGGGAACATAAAAGATGTTCTTTAATATATTAAAATAGTTACAACTTTATTCAAAAGTTGTTATTGATTAGATTTAAATGCTCCCCCAAAAGCTGTGTTCAGAAATATGACATAGTTACAGAGGCAGGTTCCTGGGCACATGACTTGGAGGTGTGTGTTCTTATCCATGGTGTCTCCCTCCTCCCTCTGTGCTTCTTGGCTGCCATGAAGTCAGCAGCTTTCTTCCAGCATACCTTTCCACCAGGCCTTTTCTGCTTTGGACTTGGCCAACCATGGGTTGTCTCCTCCAAAACCATAAGCCAAAGTAAACCTCTCCTCCTTTAAGTTATGAGTGTCAAGCACTTTGTCTCACATTAATAAAGCAACTAACACAAAAGTCATCTAAAATCTATCAGAAACATTCAGGGCAGGTCATAGGGACACAATTCAACAGTCAACAAATATTAGGAACAAAAGTTTTAAAAATGAGCATCTTCATTTTTTAGGTGTGAAAATTAAGGATTGCAAACTACTTAGCAGCATCCATAACTCTTAAATTCCTGGTCCAGGGTTCTTTGAACTGTAATACACAGAAAAATATATAACTTCCCACTGTACTTCAAAGACAGTATAACAAGTACTTTACGAGATTAATTTAGTTGGTACTGTAAGGACAAAGTAGAGCCAGTATTGATAAAAATAGGATGGAAAGTGACCAACATGTGAATGAACATTATCTAATGTGTTTTTTCACTGATACAAAGAATAAGGAGCCCAGAGCTGACACACTTCCACTCAATCTTCTCAATTATTTATAAAGCATAACAAATAGAGGAGCAAAATTGACAGCTGTATTAATATTTCATAACGCACATTTAAAAAATTATCCCTTCAGTTCAATTTCCTGCAATACAGGGAATGTGAATTGACCGCACACCCAGCTGAAATGAATCAACGTGGTGCTGGGTGTGGATTACCCACCTGAGGATCATTGCCAACAACATAAGAAGGAGAACTGGAGAGGAAGAAGTGGTGGTGTTGGTTCTCCTGTTGCTGTTGGTTCTCCTGGAGGAGCTTGTTGAGCTTTTTTCCTGATATGAACTTGGCTGTTCTCATCATTGGAGAGGCTCAAGATCTTTATCACTGAGAATGGCTGCAGTTCACTTTGGGGGAGCTCTGATCCTTATTTTAAACATCACATCCTGATTCTGGAGGGAAAGATGGTGTGCTGTTCAATCTCTTGGAGAAGTTTGTCATGCTAACTTTCAGATATAAACTGGGCTGTTCTCATGGTTGGAGGAACTCAGGACCTCGCTGTTGCTAAGGGTGGCTATGGTACATTTTGGGGGAGTTCTAGTCCTTACTTTGAGGGTCACTTCTGGCTCCACCCTAAGCCTATTGGCACAGATCCTTCATCTCACTGGCATAGACTTGCTAGTTTCTACCACTGACCTTTGGGCCTTCCCACTGCAGATTCATGAAACAGACTTGCATGAGACATTGTCATGGGGGCCAGGACTTCAGATGGATTCTTTGGGTCTTTTTATGTGTGGAAAGATTTCCTGCACTTTTTTGTAATTGACTATTTGGGTGACTATTATAAAATAATTCTATATATTATGTGTCCTGTATTAAATTGTTTTCCTTGCAAACCCTGACTACAACAGGGAATACCACACAATAACAGTAGGAAGGATGATAGTATTATAAAATTAACATTTTACAATCACCACTGTAATAGATAAGTCAGGCAAGGATCATCCAAAAATAGTAAAAGGGGTTGGGAAAGGTTTGTAGTGTAGAGGCTGTAGTTCTTTGCACCACATCAATCCACACTGTGACCAAGTGACAACAGTTACAAGCTGAATGGTGAAGTTGCAGTCTGGAGATATCCAGGAATTTAAACTCACCACTGTAGTCTCAGAACTATGTACCAGCCAGGAACAACTTTACCTATACAAGCAGCTTTGAGACAGAATTCACCCTGTGACATGAGTCTTGGTGGAAAAGCCTGGACTACTTAAGGTTATCTAAGAGTATTCATGATGACCAGCCAGCAAACTGCAATGAACACTGAATACCACCTTTCACTGAGAACTAAAATAGAGAGGTGACATTGGCTTCTCAGCTACAGATAAAAATGCTTCTGACTTTACGCTCTTTTAGAGTGATAAAATATGAGTGCCTAACCCGCATATACTCAATGATTTGTCTCTTCCTTCTCACCAGAGCATGTCTATATTTACTATAAGAGTTTTGTCCTATTAGCCCCCTTGATGAAAGGAGCAGCTTGCCTGTCGAAGCCTGTTTCTCTGCCATGAATTTCTCTGGTTCTTGACAAAGCACAGACATGAGATTCTGTTTATGTTGGTAAGTCTCTTTCTGCTTGAATGTACACCCACAAATCCAAAGAGTGTTCAAGAATATTGATGAAGTGAATGACTTTCCAAGAATGATAGCCCTGAAGGAAAACAGAAATAGGGCATAGTAAGCAATCAAGAAATGTCAGCAGACTTTAGAGAAACCCTTCAAACACACCAGAGCACTGAGACAAACATCAAAACTAATGGAGTGTTTGTAAAGAGATATGTGTTTGCCTAGAAAAAAGAAATAGGAAATAAAGTGAAAAGCCTGGCAGAGAGCTGTGTGTGATACTTAAGGGCTGACAGTGGGATAGAGAAGA
>RJWT010038745.1:0-12803 GCA_004365215.1 Cuniculus paca | reverse complement strand
CAGGGTGGGGGTAGCACTCACAAAATCTCCCTGCCCTCTTTTGCTCAGGATGAGGATATTTACAAAGTAAGAACCCTGGCTCCCTGCTGAGTCTCTCAGTTAAACTTCTCAACTTCTCAAGTTGACACAATGTATTAACCATAAGACTAAGTGTTAAGGTTAGTGTTAAACTGTTTTGTTGTTGCTGTTGTTTTCTAGTATAGGGAATTGAACCTAGGGGTACCATACCAAAGGAGTACAGCCCCAATCCTTATTTTTTATTTTCTGAGACAGCATCTGGCTAAGTTACCTAAGTATTTTACACAAAGCTGTCAGATTTCTTTTTTTTTCTTTTTCTTTTAAAGAGGATACAACAAAGGAAAATAAAACCAATCAGAACAAACCAGAGTAAGTGATACAGTACTTCACAACATTACAAAATCAACAATAGTTACCATAATGCCTTATGTTGTCTTCAAAATAGCTGCACACACTTTTGGACACAGTAAAAATCAAACAGAACAGAATAGAATAAAAACAGTAAAAACAAAACAATGGATACAATAAGACTATAAAACAAGATAACAGTAAATTCAAAATGGCTACCATATATATCTTACTATCATTGAAATAGCTGCTATTGTCACCAGGTATAAGATAATCAAACAAAGCAAAGGAGAATAAAACCCAACCCAACAAAACAATAAACAATATAGGACTTTAGAACAAGACTATAGGGAATCAACAATGACTACCACCCTCAGAAGCAGACCTCCCCTGGATGCCACTATCTTCTGAATAAATGATCAGACCACTGGTCCTAGACCTGCAAGGTCAGTGAAACACCAAAGCACCACAGGCTTTCAATTGTGTTTCACCTTAATAATTATCATCAGAGCCTGTGTTTCTCTAGGTCCACCAGTCCCCTGGCTGGGGGTGGTGGTTTGACACTTGTGTTTGCAAGCCCACGAGCCTGAAGGAGCTGGGGTTTAACTGTGCCACTGCCAGCGGAGGCCCACAGGGAGAGGCTTGGCTCTGGAGGTCCTGGTCCAGGTAGCAGCCTGTCCATTGTGCTGTTTCCAGTGGGACCAGTCTAGTTGTCCCTCCCCAAACTCCACGCTGATGTTGAATCACTGGGAGAGACTTGGCTCTGGAGGTCCAGGTCCAGGCAGTGGCCTGTGCATGGCACTGTTTCTGGTGAGACTGATCTAGTTCTCCCTCCCCAAAGTCCACGCTGACGCTAACTCATAGGGAGAGGCTTCAAAGCTGTCAGATTTCTTGAGAAACAAATATTTATTAGCCATTCTTCATGAGATTATAGATTTATATGTGAATTCTGAATTTATATTTTGAAGTTTATATCAAAAATCCTAAAACAAATAAGTTTTATTGCTCAGCAAAATGTTAAAATTTTTTTTTCAGGACTGGGTATTGAACCTGGGACCTTCACGTTGATCCATGCCCTTTCCCAGTCCTTTTAAAATTCTATTTCTGAGATAGAGTCTCACCAAGTTGCTAACTTGCCCAGGCTGGGCATGAACTTGTGGTCCTTCTTCCTCAGCCTCCCGGAGTGCTGGGACTACAGGTGTGCTCCACCATGCAGGGAGTTTGTTTAGAGGTTCGGCTGGCCTCTGTGTGTGAATTGCAGATTAGG
Organism: Cuniculus paca; assembly: GCA_004365215.1. Lineage (NCBI taxonomy): Eukaryota > Metazoa > Chordata > Mammalia > Rodentia > Cuniculidae > Cuniculus > Cuniculus paca. The sequence continues at coordinate 11,170 of RJWT010038745.1, read as the reverse complement.
CTCCCAGGGCTTTGGAACAAAGTGATGACAAGGAAGTCTAGTTAAAGGGTACAATCAGTCTTCTTACTGAAAGTGTACAGATGCTTTTTCTTATCATTATTACCCAAACAATACAGTATAACAACTCACCATTATTATCAAAACAAGACTCTATAACAACTATTTGTATAATATTCTCATTGTATAGGGCATAATAAGCTATTCAGGGATGTTTTAAAGTGTAAAGGAGGATATATGTAGCTTATATACAAATAACATATACCATTTTATATATGAGACTTTAGCATCAGTGGATTTTTTTTATCCTTGGAAGGTCTTAGACCCAATACCTCCTAGACACCAAGGGATGACTATCTGTGTATCTTAGTGACTCTCTTCATTGCTAAGACACGATATCCAACACTCACAAAATAAAAAGAGAGAGGTCTGGGGATTTAGCTCAGTGGCATAAGTGTCTGCTTGGCAAGTGCGAGGTTGAGTTCGATCCCTGGTACCAAAACAAAAAAACAAAAAAGCAAAAAATAAAACAAGAAGAGAGGCTTATTTTGGTCTTACTATGTCTTAGGAGTTTCACTCCTAGCACTGTGGAAAGGGCTGGGTAGAGGAAAGTTGCTCATTTCATGGGAACCAGGAAGGATAGAGAGAAAGGAGAAACTGATGGCAGAGGGAGATAAATCCTACCAGGTCACGTGCCCAGTGACCACCTTTTCTGTCCAGGCCTCACATCCTAAAGATAAGTCAGCTGTAGATATTTACAGTCCAGTCACCTTCCTTAAGCCCCACATCTGAGTGTTTGAGGTTTTGGGGGACATCTTGATATAAACAATAATATTCTGACCCTGGACCCAAAAGACTCATGTGACTCTCTTTATGAAAAATGCATTTAGTCCATCTCTAAGAGTTGCTAAAGTCTTAACAGTTCCAGCACTGATGATATGTACAAGTCCAAAGTCTGCTCTGACTGAAGCAGACTCTTAACTGTGAGCCCCGTAAAAATCCAAAGGAAAGTTAAACATTGCTGACAAATGACACAGGGTAAACATCCCCATTCCAAAGGGGGATAAAAATAAATTGTACCAAAGCTAGACTGAAACTCATCAGGGCAGACATTAACTGCTGTGGCTCTGTTATGGCTCATGTCTAGGTGTCCCTCAGAGGTGACTGAATCTCGAGTGTGTGATGCTGGGATTAAGGATGCGTGATTATTAAATCAGTCCACTGACTCACTTTGCACTGCTCTAATCCCAGTAATCTGGGTAAAATAAGAGACAGAAAGAGGTCTGTTACACCCTTGTTGCTTTTGCTGTCTTCCACCTCCATGAACTGTTGCCCTCTGCCATGTGCCACCCTGACTTGGAGCCAGCTGATTATGGACTGAAACCTCCACACACTGTGAGCTAAATAAACTTGTTCTCCTTTAACTTTGGATTTTGGGTATTTTGTCTCAGCGATGAGAAAAGTAACTAAGACAAACTCCATGTCCAACACCAGGGGCAAACTGTAGTGAGATGCAAACTGGAAACCAAGTAACCCTGCCTCTATGGCACTGCCTGCTGCAATCTCCATGGCTTCTCTCTTCCATTGGCTTTGCTTACTGCCTGCTGCTTTCCACAGATGGTCCTCATTCTCATCTTAGCCAACTTTGTGGGGTCTCTACTGCACTTTCAGCTTCACTCTCACAACTTCACACATTGCCTTCTCATGAGCACACTGCCTGGCTTCCTATGATTTCTTCTGAAATCTGAGTGGAAGCCTCCATAGCCAACTCTTGCATTCTGCATGCCTGCAAAATGATTACCAGGTGAATAATGTCAAAGACTGCTGCCAGCTCAACCAGTAGCCAGGCCCCTTTGGATTATGGCTGCAGAGACCTCTGAGTGCTTGCATGGCTGCATACTGTGAACTGAATCCAGAAGAACCAATTTCCTTGGCAGTTCTCTTTGCTCTTCTGGGTGTCCTGGGCTATCTTCTCAAAGCAAAGTCTTTCACTTTAGCAACTTTGAGCTTGGGAAGGGTGAGAACTTGCTGGTTTCTGGAATGTTCTCATGACATTTTTCCTAATGTCTTGATGCAAATCATGTGACTTTTTCTTAATGTGAATCATTTGAGCATCTAAACTCTTCTCTGTTCTAACTTTTCAGGCCCCAACTTTAAAGGAACTTCCTAAGGGAACTGAAAACTTTAAAAATCACTTAGTTGTGCCATTTATTCTTGGTTCTCAGTGTAGAACTGTCTAAATGCTCCCCACAGTACTCATGCAACAGCCTCACATTGGGCTTCCCTGATATTTCCTCTGCCAGCTTAATTAGTCTACCATCATTAATCTTGTTGTCCTGCAAGGTCCCAGACATGAACAAAATGTAGATATATTTTCTTCCAGGGCATCACACACATGGTCCCAAATCCAACTGCCAGTGAGGTCCACGTTCTAAACTGAAAACTCTTGAGCCATCCGTATTCCTTTCTTTTGAGTTCCAACCAGAATTGCCTCAGTTCAATTTACAGAATTCTAGGACTTCTCTAGCCAGCATCTCCAAATTTTCTGAAATTCCTCCTGTAAGCTGGTTCCAAAGACTTATAAACCACATGGTCAGGTATAGTCCCAGTGATGACCCCCTTTTCTGTTACCAAAAATCTATCCTGGTCACTGTCCTCATTGTCGAGACACAATATTGACACCCACAATTTAAAGAAGGAGAGGTTTATTTTGGATCATGTCTCAAAAGTTTCATTCCTTGCAAAGATTGCAGAATGGAGGAAGGGACTGGGCAAAAAAGAAAGCTGCTTATGTCATGGCAATTAGGAAGCAGAACAAGAAAGGAGAAACTGGGGGTGGTGATGGAGATAAACCCTACCAGGACACCCTCAGTGACCAGCCTTTTCTGACCAGACCCACCTCCTAACAATAAGTCATCTGTAGCTATCTATTATCCATTCACTTCCACAAGTCCTGTCTCTAAGTGCATGTGACTTTGGGGGATATCTAGATATAAATCATAACAATGCGGAAAAAATTTTCTGAATGAGCAGACAATATGAAGATATTTGTGTCCCATGTAAAGTTTCACTAAAGGGTGACCTCAACAAGTGAGAACTTTAAAAATCAAGGTCAGAAGTTGACCATTCTGTGTACATAATTAGACTCTGTCCCAACATGTTGTTGTCATTGTCCATTAGGTTTATGAAATGTGGCCATCGTGGCAGGAATGGAGGTTATACACAGGCTTGGCAACATGGACTGCCACTCACCAAGGCACCTGGCTACAGCCGCTGATGAATATCCAATCTGCCAATCAGAGACCAACACTGAGATCCTGATGTGATGCCATTCTCCAGATGATGGTTTTATAACCATTCTTCTTTCCTGTAGTAACCCACTCACAAATTTTATCATCCTGTCCCTTATTCTCTGCTGGATTAGAGGTTCTAGTTCCTTTAAGAAAAACTAAGAGGAAATGCTTCCACCAGAAGACTCAACAAAGAGTCCATTGATCTGAAAGTTAAGACAATCATCCTGCCACTCTGGGCTTTTCATAACTGAATCAATATGTAAAGAAGGGATTTTCAGTGTTGGACAGGGTGATTGCTCTTGATCATCAAGGGGATCATGGACTACTTTTCCTCAATAGAGGTAAGGAGGAGTGTGTCTGAGATGTGGGTGACCTCTTAGAGTATCTCTTAGTGTCATGAGGCATCAAATAAAGTCAATGGAAATAACCTAGGTCCATCAGGAAAAAAGGTTAGGGTCATCCTCTCATGTTATAAAATCGTCGTCTTCTGAGTTGATTCTTTAGAGAAAAGGGAATATGGACTGGGCAGTGAAAAAGGTAGCTATAAACACAGTACCAGCTATGATCATGTCATAAGTTATTAAAATCAATTACAGAAAAATATAACCTCTTCATTCCTGGATTCAAGACACTTGAAAAATCAATGAGTTAGCAAAGAGAAAAAGAAATAGTGCATCTAGAATGGAGAAAAAGCAGACAGGAATATTAAAAAACATAGGAAAACTGTACAAACTGAAGACAATACAAAGAACAGATGCAGTCTGGAAGCTGGTTGTCATGGTGCACACCTGTAATGCCAGCACTTGGGAGGCTGGGACTGGAGGGTAGCTGCAAGTGAGAGGCCAGCCTGAGCTATGTAGTAGCTTAAAGACCAACATGAACTATATGGTAAAACTCTGTCTCAAAAAAAAAATGCAGTCCACAATGCTAGCCCTGGTTCCTGAACCAGGGAGGAGGTTCTATTTGTGCAAATACAAGGTGACTCCAGAGATGATCAGCAGCTCCCAGAAAAAACAGTACTGTCCCCAAGAGAAGCCCACAGTTATTGTTAAACTGAAAATACTTTGTGATTTTATTTTCTCAGTGACTTCCTTCACATTGGCTAGAGTTGGAGAAGAAATTCATGGCACCATCTGCCATGGTTGGAAGGCATATAATCAGATGCCAGTTTGGGAAGGGTTTATTGTTTAGGACTCAGCTACTCTAGGAATTAGAAGTCACTTCACTTTGGGGTCACCAGGCTCACCCTACTGCAGTCACTGGGTGAAAGATGCCCAAAAGAGTCACTTGTGGAAAAAGGGCGGGCTTGTCACAGACACGCTGAGAAGCTTAGGTAGTGATGTACTCCAGTTGTGGACACAGAGGTTCCTTTCTCTGCAGAAAGAGGCCAGGCTGGGCAGCTGAGGAGAACAGGTCTGAGAGTGTGGATATGAAGTCAAGTGGATTCCTTGATTCCTCCTCACTTTCAGCATAGAGCTCAGAAGCCAACTTGCTCCCCATCTGCCAGTATAATCAGCGATATACCTTGGCTTAGAAAGTTGTCAAACCCTGGAGGATACCATCAAAAGGACCTGTGAAGCAAAGAGGGCACCTCACAAACCCACAGGCCATAAAGCTAGTCAGAGCTAACAAAGACTTGGGGCACATAGAAAAGTGCCAATCTTAAGAGCCAGTAAAGTAAATATAGTCCTAAAGCAAACACCACAACATTGACTCACCCCTTCTAGTGGGAAAGGTGGGCAGGATTCAGTGTTCTCACAGCAACAAGTTGGCATGGAAGAAAACAGGCCCTAGATGTGACTCACTACTCCCTCACCCCAGCTGGTGGATTCCAATACCATAGGCCCTGAAAAGAAACCATTCATGCAAAAATGTGAAAGAATTTTTTCAATTCATTTCCCATTTTCTTTGTTTTTTGAGTTTTGGTTTCTTTTTTCCTATTTTTACCTCTTTTTTAAAATTAATTTTCATTTTTCTTGTTTGTATTTTTCTGTTCTGCCTAATTCTTTGGACTTGCTAATATTATTTAACTGGATTTTAATCTCAATTTTCTCTACTTGTATTTGTTGTCTTTTTCAAATTTCACTGCTTTCATTTTCCTTTCCTCCATACTCTCCATTTTTATTATTATCATTATTTTTTTTCCAGCAAGAGGGATTGAACTCACAACCTTGTGCTTGCCAGGCAGGCACTTAGACCACTGAGTTAGATCCCTGGCCCTTGTCTTTTTGAGACAGGGTCTCACTATGCTGTTCAGGCTGGCCTTGAGCTCACTTTGTAGCCCAGGCTGGTCTTGAATTCACAATGATCCTCCTGTCTCAGCCTCCCGAGTGCTGGCTTTACAGGCATGAACCACCACACCTGGCTTGTTATTCTTATTATTACTAAAATTTAGTACTTTTTAGATATTTAGTTGACTGAATTATATTCCTGCTGAATTCTTTTCCATTGTTAATGGTTGTACAGTAGTTGCTTTTAGTAGATACAGTGGACTCTTGGGCTCCAACCAGCCTCATATAATGTTATGGTTTGTGTCTGGATGTCCCCTCAAAGCTTCACGTTGTAATTTGGGGGAGTGAGCTTTTCAGAGGCAGCTGCATCTAGAGTTTGTGATTCGTTCATTGTATACTGTTGGGAGTGGTGGTGTGAGTACTACTCACTCCCTAGGGCAGGTAGCCTGCATACAATATAAAGGTAGAAAAGAGGCTTGCTTCTCCCTTTTGCTTTGGTGCTTTTATTGTCATCGACCACCATGAACTGTTGCCCTCTGCCACACCAACCTGCGTGGAGCCAGCTGATTACAGACTGAAACCTCTATAAGCTGTGAGCCGTGTAAACCTTTCCTTCCTTAACTGGGTATCAGGTATTTTGTCTGAGCAATGAGGGAAAAGTAACCAAGACACATATGAACAGTTTGTGTTACAACTGGAATTTTAGATTTAACTTACTACCAAAGAGCCACTTGTGTGGTTGTCACCAAAGACACACGATGCCAGCAAAGTATATTTAAGCATACCTAAGCATCTGTGCATGTTTGTGGACGTGATTTCCATCAGTGCTTTATAGAATCACTACAGCTACTGCTATCAAAATGGACCCCAAAAACTAGAAAAGAAGCTAAGGGAGCAAGAGAAGGTAAAGAAAGAAATCACAATAAACAAGAACAATGTTAAAAAACAGAAACAGGCAATGTTAGGCCAGTTTTTAGTTCTGAAAAGGTAGAGACATAGTGAGCTGAACCAGGTCCTACTGGACTACAGACTCCCAAAGAGAGACAGGACACCAGAGTGCCAGATTCCTGATGTTCTTATGGAAGGGGACTCTCTTTCCAAATAATAACCACCTTCCATTCCATCCTCCCCTCCTGCAAGCCTAAGATGTCAACTTGAATGGTGAGTACAGTCTGAAATTGTTGTGCCTGGTAAACTAGGCACATTTTTTAACTTTTTGGTTAACACACTAGGAAAATTATTGGTGTTTCTGATAAATTATGCACATTATACTGTTGCAGAAAAAACATCAAACAGAATGGAAGACTCTTTGCACAGAGGAGTCTGGAAGGCAAATTTACTTTAACTGGTGGGCTGGGGGACTGAATCAGAGTCCAAATCACAAGCCATGAGTCTGCTTAGAGTTCAGTTTAAATACATTTTTCAAGCAGGAAGTACATGATTGCCTGATGGCAGGTTATCACATGATTGGTTACATTAATTAAGTCGTATGTTGTCAAACAAGCTAGTTCTAAGCAGATTTACTTAAAAGGAATTATTTTTCACAAGGTAGGAACACTCTGCAAGGAGGGGTTTGAGTGGAGCAGGTAGAGTTAAATGTGTTTTTAACTGAGCCAGTCTGTCCCAGACATGAAGTCCTTGAAGGAAGTTAGAAAAACTACATACAAGTTCCTGTGCAGGAAAACACAAGCATTACAGCTGGACACAGTTAAGTTGACCCAGTGTGTTATCAGGGAGAAGCTGCTGGACACAGACAGTCAAGGCTAACTGAGCTCAGCAGGCTGACTACATGGTAGGTAGCATGAGCATAGTCACAGGCCACTGATTGATTTTTAACTTTTGCTGTAAAATACCTGTAAGTTTGCTAGTCTATAGTTTTGCCCTGACACTCCCCCCTGTCTTTATTATGGGGAATATTCTTCTTCCTCAGTTTCCTCAGTACAAAGGAGGTGGTAAGGGGAAGTAACTTGTAAAAGGAGTTGGTGCATAACTTCAAAGCGTTCATTTGGGAAGTGTATCAGAATGCAGGTGAAGCTGGGCATGGTGGCTCACGCCTGTAATCCCAGAACTCAGGAGACTGAGACAGGCAGATCGTTGTGAGTTCGAGACCAGCCTGGGCTACAAAGTGAGCTCAAGGCCAGCCTGAACGGCATAGTGAGACCCTGTCTCAAAAACACCAGGGCTGGGGATCTAGCTCAGCGGTCTAAGTGCCTGCCCGGCAAGCGCAAGGTCGTGAGTTCAATCCCCGGTGCCAAAAAAAAAAAAAAATGAATGCAGGTCACACAGGGGCCTAGAAGAAGAACTGTCAGGAGGGCCATTAAAGGTCTAAACAGAGTTCCTGTCCATGGGGGGAGAAAATCTAGAGATCCCCACCAGTAAGAGCCTCCCATAAGATTTGAAACCCTGTGTTTGAGAAGTTTCCACAACTGGCAGGAGTTTTATCTTACTATTCCTGACTTGTTAGTGTAATAACAGCACTCTTCCTCCAGGAAAAGGCAACACCTCCGTATTGGTCTTTCAGGACATCTAGGGCTCTTCAATTCTGGAGCACGGCTGTAGCTAAATGATCTAGTTGATCCTGCAGCATGCCTATTGAGATCTGTATGTTGGCAAAATCTCCAGCAATTTGAGCACTTAACAGTGAGTACCGTTGTTGGCCTACACCCGTATCTGAACATCAAACTCCCTGTTATTGCTATTCCAGCTAGTATAGGTAATATCACAGGGTCATGTTTTTTATGTCGCTGATGAGTATGTGCAGGACCTCACTGTCCTGAATAAACAGAGAGGTGAAGAATCAGGAAAGCAAGTGCACGAAGGCTCATTTGGGTGCTATCAAACACGTGCTGCACCCCACCAGAGCAAAGAAAGAAAGTCCCAAGGGGGCTCCAGAGAACCTGAGATGACACTCAACACGTTTATTCAGTCAGCAGAGGCATTTTGGCCCTTAATGGAACCCAAGAAACAGGAAATGTTCCCCCATACTATCATAGCATAGGACTGAAGCAAGCAATCAGGAGCATTAGTTGAATTTAGTTCAGAACTAGTTTGAGTGAGACCTAGAGTTCAATGGGAAAGGACTCAAAGGGATACACAGAGCTTACAGTCTTTGCCTAAGTCTGGCTTTACAGCTTGGAGGACCTGATGGGTTCCATTTACCAGATGTATGAGATCAGGAGTCAGGGTCCCTGTGTGATTGAAGATGGGGTACAGGGGCCAATGGAAACACCAGTGGTCTTGAGGATGAAATCCTAATATGGGACAGGGATGATGGAGTTGTGTAGGCCTGTATGAGTTTTAAAATAAGCCGTGAATCTTGTTCCCATCCATCTACCTGGACTTTTATTTGGCAACCTGATGACCAGTCTCAATGGAATGGATCTGGAATAATATATTATAAGGGAATACAAGTTCCCTTTCTGCAAGTTGGACTAGAGGGGAGTCGAGCTATAATGCCATTTTTGGGTCCACACCAGTCTATGACACAATCTCACTTGGGACAGAATGTAGACAAGAAAGGGGGCTTGCAATGTTTTTTGGTTTGTCACCATTCTGGACCAACATGCTTATTATTGGAACAGTATTCTCATTCCCAATTCAATCCACCACATCCTGGGGAATAGCAACAGTTTTCCCAGTTTGGAGAGTCAGCTTTAACGGGGCATGTGTCAAAATAAGGATATACTTTAGACTGTGAAGGGTCCCCTTTTGTCGAATTAAGAATTATTATGGGGCTTACATCTTCAATTTGAATCTGTGATTTCTAGTATCCTGAATTTCCATATACTCCTAGGAGGTTTAGATATATTATCCATAGGAAGGTAATTTTTTTTTTTGTGGCACTGGGGATTGAACTGCTGGCTTTGCACTTGCCAGGCAGGCACTTAGGCCACTAAGCTAGATCCTCAGCCCAGGAAGGTAATTTTTAAATTTAGGTGTAGGCAGCTAAAGTTAAGCAACCCAAGGATTATATTTATTTAGCAGATTACAAAAGCAGCCTTTTTGTGGGTTTTCCAGTCTGTCAGAGTTGTGATCCAGAAAATGATTTTTAAAACCCCCGAGATTAACAGGAGATAAGGAACCAAAAGCCAGGCCAAGTACATTGAGACTATAACTTGGAAAAGTAGATCAAGATACCTATTATAAGAGTTACACCAATGTAGAAGACAGTAAAGGTGATTTTGGGGGGGGAACTTTCTAGTCCTCTGGGGATACAGCCCAGAGTCCTAAAGCTAGTACTAGGATAAATAAAAGATAGGGAACTGATATCCAAACTAGGTAACAAAACATGATTCAAAAAAGACAGAATCTCCAGGGTATGATTTGCATCTAATCTTCAGCTGTGTGTTGATCTGCCATCTTTCGGGGGGGCAGGAGCAAGGCTTTGACTGTGTTGTCCCTTCAGGGCAGTCTTTAGAGGATTGGATTCATCAGGGCAGACTTCCAACAATCATCAGGCTTAGCATGCTTGATCCTGGAGGGATGAATTGGGGTCTGGATCTCTGCTACTTTTACTGCTGTGGGAGTGGTCAAAATAATTAGATAGGGTCCCTTCCAAATTGGGAACAGGGGATCCTTCGACCCAAACCATATCACTAGGTTGTGTGTATGTGCAGGTGTATCAGTGGGTACGGGTGTTCTCTCTGCTATATTCTTAGGTATCTGGGAGAAAGTTTTCCCTAACTGAATAAGTTGGTCTTGCAAGGTGACATTTCCCAATTGGCATAGATCCCCTTGGAGGCCTTTAATTACTGGTGGGACTTCAAAAAGGGTATCCTGTGGGTCCTGGTGAAGTCCTAACTTTCAGAGGGGCTGCAGGTAACAAGTTCACCCATGGCATCTGAGTTTCTTGGTAGTACTTTGTCAGTATTGATTTTAGGCTTCCATTTACTTGCTCTACTTTGCCAGAGATCTGGGGCCTATAGGCAGTGCGGTGATCCCATTTAATTTTTAGTTCCTTGGCTAGTTTCTGAGTCTTCTGTGCTATAAATGATGGCCCATTGTCACTGCCTAGAGTCAGAGGCAGCCCATGTCTGGGAATAATTTCCATTAGTAAAGCACTGCATACTTCAGAGACCTTTTGAGTTTTTGGAGGGAATGCCTCTGGTCAGCCAGAATAAGTGAAAACAAGAACAAGCAAATACCCGTAACCATGGCAGAGCTTAATTTCAGTAAAGTATATTTGGAGATACTCAAATGGAGAAAGCCCGTGTTGGATTCCAGATGGTGGTTAAGGGCCTGTTGATGCCTCAGTTCTTGTACAGATTTGACACCTTTTGCCAACAGCTGCAGAAATCACTCTCAATTTTGGAACATAATAATATTGACCCAGAAGTTGGGCCATAGCAGTGTTTCCTCCATAAGTGATGTCATGGTGATACTTAACCCAGGTGAAGGCTAACTCCTTTGGAATCATCACTCAGTCATCTGGTAGGACCCTTTAATGGTTGATACATTGTGTCAACTTGAAAAGTTTAGAAGTTTGACTTAGGGACTCAGCACTGAGCCAGGGTCCTCACTTTGTAAACATCCTCATCCTATGCAAGAGGAGAGCACAGAGATTGTGAGTGCTATACCTGCCTTGGGGGTAGCCTGCTTACAATATAAAGGAGGAAAAGAGGCTGACTTTCCCCCTTTTTTGCTCTTGCT
>RJWT010038744.1:0-12801 GCA_004365215.1 Cuniculus paca | reverse complement strand
TTCTTAAGGCCCCAGAATGGAGTTTCTGAAATGTCTGTATCCCAGCTTATGGCAGATTGCAGGGTATAGAAAGGGCACCGAGCAAGTGTTAGAAGGAAGTGGAAGAGAGAGTAGAGGAGGATTGTAGGAAGAAGGATGAATGCACAGTGTCTGGAGAAGAGTGAGAAGTTCACTGTGTCAGGAAGTTCAAGTGATGGTAGAGAGAGGTTCTGAGGAAGGCATGAAGGGTGGGCAGAATGAGTGGCTATTTGGTCAGCTTTAACCTGCAGGGTGTCAGCTCTTGCATTCTTTGTCTTCTTTGTATCTCCAGAACTAATTCCAGTGCTTTATGCACACTAAGCACACCAGATCCACTCACTATTCAGTCAGCAGAAACTCCTAGAAACTGACCAGGGCATCTTAAGTGCACAAAGATGACACACTGGATCTCCTGGATGACCTTAGAACCACTTCGTACTATATTTTTCTACTTCTGATGAGAGTAAAGGTACCAGGAGCTGAGAGATTGTGCATCTATATGTATAACTCTGGGACCTACACATGTCTCTGCACATGAGTGTCATGAATGGGAGGAAGACATAGATAGATAAGAGGTTGATGTTCTTCACTCCCTATCTCCTTTCTCCACAACACTGTCACAAGTCTGTCACTGGCTGGAGGAGGCTGGGAAACAGTCGTAAATATGGACATGAAGAGTATTTAGGTTGCCGCCAAGCTACCTGCATTAGCCCCAAACTGGAGCTTATTTGGAAAAGCCTAAGAATTTAGAGTGTATCTCACTAACAAGCTACACTCTGAATTTCAGTGCTGAAGCATCCTTAGCCTTTTGCTGGCCCAGTCCCTAACAGCCAGAACAAACTGGACCACTAGATCTTACGAGAGGGGGTAACTGCTGCTCCTACCTAGCTAAATTTTGATTCCCACCTTCTGGAAAACCTTTAAGAGCATGAGGAAAACCCACTGCATGCCTTAGAAACATGCTTGGTGTTATTTTCAGCCAGAGTTGGAATGCTTGAGCCCCACAGCTTATAGAATTAGGAAAAAGTAGAGTTGTGCTGAAAATAGCAGATGAGAGGCTGACATGGCCATGTGCTTGACATCTGGCAAGAAGACAGCCAGTGTCCAAAAGGGAGTGGAGTACATGGTGCCGATCTGCTGCCCTTGGCCTCCTTTCAAGCCTGGCTCCAGCTCCATCTCTTTCAAGAGACTCACACCCACTGCCAGAGTTTTGTGCTAGGGAAGGGGATGTGGACACAGCCTGCAGAGGGCAAGTATTGATTCTCTTTTCCTTTCTTGCTCTCAAAATTTACAGCCTAAACCCTCTCCACATGTTTGCTTTCAGAGTTAACCTGTTCCTTTTCTTGGGGATGTCTGACCATCATCTATTCATCCTCCAAGCAAGTTTCAGTTCCCACCATTAGCTCCTTCAGAGAGTGCTCTCTAATGCCCTCGAACTAGGCTAGCTGCCTCTCCTTTCCTCCCACTCTTCTAGCACTTACTCTTTGCTGGTCAAAACAGATTTTGAATCAGGTGAAGGCAGAGACAGTCTTGTCCATACAGCCTCAGTGTCCTGAATAGCGACTGCAACACATCACAGGGCCTTAGAAAATATTGAGTCAACAGAGGACATCATTTCTAACATGAGTCCCTGGACTGTTGAGCAAGCACCCTTTGTGTGTTATCTACACGGCCCTGCTCCTCCACTTACCCAGGGGCACACTCCCTACTCCTCCCTCCCCTGGACCAGCCTCCCAGATTGAGCGTCAGACTGCCAGATTCCAGGCTCGAGTCAGGAAGCCAGGAGACTTCCAGATTGATGTGAAAACTTGTTAGCAAGTTGTGTGTAATTTTATAATGTTTCTGGTAAGTGCTAATTGCCTGTTCCTTAAATATTTCTTGTTCTACTGGGAAGCAAAGCAATTGCAACTATGAATGCATTTCCCACAGCTGGCCGCCCCCATGGAGGGAGACTGAGTTTCTAGGCTCAGAGTGCTCAGATATTGACAGATCCTGAATCTCCTCCCCCAGCCCAATCTGGGAATGTGACAAGCAGAACCTGAAAATCCTCTGGGAAGCCAATGCCCCAGTTTTCCCACAGGGGCTGAAGCTTTTAATGAGGGGGGAGGGATGATGCTGCAGAGCCACCTGCCTGTCCCAAGATAGCATCTTTTTGCCTGAATTGGGGCACAGGGCATATTGGTGATGGTAGGGCCAGGTATGTCAGGGAGGGGTGGGGAGTGATGGAGGAGAGAGGCCCCTGCCCTCCAATGTCTCATGCCATTCTGTAGGACATCCGCAGCTCAGCTGCTGTCCTCTCCCTGGGCCAAGATATCAGGTATGGAATTCCGCAAGGGCTGGTAGAAACAAAGGCGCAAGATGGAGTTAGACGTAATCATGAATCTTTGGGCAGTGATGCTGATTAGAAGAGTTGCAGGCCTGGGGAGGCAAAAGAAGGGAGAAGTTTTCAACTGAGCATTTCCTAAATGCCAGGTCCACCATTGGGAGTTTTGGTACCCTAAGTCTCTAGGAGACACTGGCAAACTGACCAGTCACCAGCTCCTCCTCACAGATGAGGAAACTGAGGTTCATCAGCGAGGAGGCATTGGCCCATGGCTCCCTGGAAGAGCTGGACTGTGAGTTAGGATTGTCCTCTTGGGATGACAGGGATAGGCTCTTGGGAACTGAGCATGAGGTGGTGGTAAAGTGGATCAAAAAGGAACTGAGGGTGCTGAGGAGGCCTCTGTGCCTGTGTGAAGTCACTGCAATTTAATTCTGTAAAGCTTTTCCAAATACACAATCTGTGCAGGAATGGGCCTGGCCTAGTAGGACTGGGGAGATTAGCAAACTGATCTCTGCTTTGAATGGAATGCTAGGAACCAGAACTTGGCTTGGAATTATCATCCTGGAGTACTTGAGAAAGCACGTGAAACATTATTACCTCGCTCTGAAGTCCATGAGATATTGTCATTAGTCTTTTTTTTTTTTTTTTTTTTGGTTAAAGTAGGAGGGCACTGTGCCAGATGTGGATTCTGGGAAACTCGCTGTGAGCCATGTGGTGGGTGGGTGAGTGGAGTGCACGCCGGGTAGGAGGGCTGTACTGTCTGTGAGCACAGTGGAAGAGGGGCAAGGGAGGGGCTCAGTGACAGACAGAGCATGGAATACTGAGAACTAACAGGATTTGCGAGTCAGGGAGAGGTGGGGAAAGGGGTGGTCAATGGAGCGGATGGCAGTGCTTTTTCTCACGACTGGGATGCAACTAAGATGAAGGGGCCAGGGAAGCAGGGTGGAGCAATAAGTATAGTTTTGAATATGCCCCCAAAATTGAATATGCCCCCCCAAATTTTCATATTGTGGCATTTAACCCCTAATGAGAATACATGTATTTGAAGATGGAGCCACAAGTAAGTAATGAGGGTTAAATGAGGTCATAAGGGTAGGGACTTGATCTGAGAGGATTTATGTTTTTATACGAAAAAATGCCACAGAGCTTTCATGTTTTCTCTGAGGAAAGACTGTTCCAGGCTATGGTGAGAAAGTAGCCATCTGCAGGCCAGGAAGAGAGTCTTTACCAGAGGCCAAATTGACCAAAACCTTGATCTTACACCTCTGGCCCCCATAACTACGAGAAAATGTAAATATCTATTGTTTAAGCCACTCATCCTGTGGCTGGCTCGGATGAATGGGTTGGTTTGAGAGGTCTGAGGGGAGCCCGTGAACATAATGGTAGGTAGCAATTCTGATGCTGACAGATGTAGAAGTCATAAGAGTTCATGTTGTAGCTCAAGCCATGGGAGTAGATGCAACTAACTGCAGAAGTTACCAGAATCAGTAGGATGAAGGCTGGGGACACAGCTGGTAAAGGGGCAGTGAGAAGCCACACAGTGGGTATGCAGGGGCAGCCAGAATCATGCATTGGAGGTGAGAGAGGAGTCACATTTGGGCACTAGGGCACAACCCACCACGTTAGTACAGCATGGGTTTATCATTAAGGGTTAAGATGGATGGGTTTCACTCTTTAAATAAAAAGTCATGATGAAAAGGACAAGAAGGAAGAAGTGGGCTTTTTGGACTGAATCCTTCCCAGGTTCTTCCCACTGGACAAAACTCAAACTCTTTGTGATGCCCCACAGCCTTCCGTGAGCTGCATGCCACTCCACAGTGAGCCCCTACATTGCTCAGCCAGTCCAGGAGCAAGAGCCCCATGGAAGTGCCCCAGTGAGGCGGGGATCTGAACCAGGGGCTATGGCAGCCAGCACAGCCACAGGAGGCAGACTGGGCCTGGCCTGGAGGACAAGGAACCTAGAAGGTTTGGGTACAAAGGGACTTCGGTGCGTTGCAAAGGGAAGGTAACATCTCCAACTCAAGGAATGGTGTAAAGAGATTTTTATGACCTCATTTCACCGTCAGAGAAATGTCCTGAGGCTGGTGTTATTATCTCTGTCTTATGAGTGGTAAAATTGAGGCTCAGAGAGACCATGTGACTTCCCCATGGTCGGTCACACAGCTGGGAATATGGTGGGATTTCCCCCAGGCTGGTTCAATTAGAGTCTGTTTTATCTTCATGGAACCTACTGCCTCTTCTGCGTGCACACAGCCAGGAGGGTTAGTAAGGTCTCAGTACCAGAATGTCCTTTCTAATTTGTCCCAGGCCCAAGAAGGAGTTCTGCTGATACCACGTCTATTACCAGCATAACATAATGCATGTTTCTAGCCATGTCTTGGTGCTTGCTATTAGGATTCCAGTGCCTAATAGTATTGGGCACAAAACAGGTGTTTAATCCATGCTGCCCAAGTGAAATGAATGAATGAACAAAAACTCCAACTCCAGCGACATGGAATTCAGGCTTATGATATGTTTTTGCATTTGATTAGGGCAAAGTTTTGGTTTCCATAAAGATTTCATAAAGAATTGAAATTCTGTTACTTTAGGAGGCTCTTGCTATAGGGAGAAAATCGTAAGCTTTTAAAGCAAAAGGGACCTGGCTCTTCCTGCCTCCCTAGATTCTTACGTGACTGCAGGAAGGTCACTCCTGCCTCTCTGAGTCTCAGATGCGTCATCTATAAAATAGCAGCTATTGTATGGTTGCTAACATTGCATGAGATGAAGCAGTGATTTTTAAACCAGTGTTTAACTATGAATTCTGTACTGAAAGAAGGTTGACAAGGAGTAAAAGAGAGCAAAGGAGAAAGAAGTGGAGACGGGGACAGAGCCCTCCCTGCTAGGTATCCTCTACCACACATCAGTGTCCCTGACGCTACCCCCATTTTTCCATGACTCTCTTTGAAACTCTAAGATAATGAACATAAAGCTTCTGGCACATAGTAGGTCCTCAACAAGTGTTACATCTCTTTCTTTACCAATAAAACCATATCAAAAAAGTCAAATTCCTCTCTCCTGTATGATAACTCTTCACATATTCAGACATAGCTCTCCAGTCCCCTGAGTCTACCTTCTTGCCTTTCAGAACAACACTCAGGGGTCACAAACATTTCTCACAGGGACTGGCTTAAATCCTTTCCTTATCTCTCCCAAGCTGAGCTCCCCACACTGAAGCTTGGTTTTTGGAGCTCGACCAGGACAGAATAAAGCACAACTAATTCTCCAGGATAAATTCTGGTACCTAATTTATCTGTGGTTTATTGTAACTTGCTAATTTTGCCAATAGCTCTGTTTTCTCCAGACCTTGGCTCATTCTGTCTGCTGATCGTCCCTTCTTTTAGGCTCAAGTCATTTGTGCCTTACCCAAACCATTGGTCAAACTTGGACATATCAAGGGCTTGCTGATGACACAAGGTCATTCCTCCTCACCTCTGGGAATATTCACTGCTAAATATACATGGACTTTCAGCAGTGGGGGAAACCTAGAAACTTTGCTTCCAAATTTGTTCCATTTTCAAAGTGGTGAAGGACAGTACTAGGGCCTAAATCAAAATCTCTCGATTTCTGCCTGAGGCTCTTTCCATGGCCCTACAGCTGCTTATGTATAACTTTATACCATGTCTTCATTTAATGATAGATGGATTCACTCATTCACTCACTGCTTTGCAATTTCCTACATTTCTTATTTTCACATTTATTATGTAACATAGATTAGTCTGCATGGATTTCTCCATGACTTAGGATATGTTATTACCTCCAACTGACAGATGAGGAGGGAAACAGAGCCCAGAAAGATTCCATGACCTGCCATAGGCTGTAAAGTGACAAAACCAGGATCTGCACTCAAACTTTGTCATCCACTGTATCTCTATGGCTCTGCTCCAGTTAGGCACATGGCTTAGCATGTGACTCAGTGCAACATTCATCTTTACTCTAGAGGACATTGTGGTATGGTAGTGTTAGCATGGGAATATGGCCCGTCCTTTTGTTAAAGATATGTTAAAGTGCTAACTCCTGGTATCTTCAGATGTGATCTTATTTGTAAATTACATTTGTAGTCAACTTAGGATGAGGCCTAATGGAGTAAGGTGGGCTCCTAATCACATATGCTGGTGTGCTTATGAAAGAAGAGAGACAAAAATGTGTGTGATGGCAAAGGCAGAGACTAGAGAGATGTAGCAACAAACCAAGGAATGCCAAAGACTGACCGCTACTACCAGAAGCCATGAAGAGACAAGGAATTCAGACATCCTCTGCTGCTACCTGAAGGTCAGAACTCTGGCCTCCAGACAATGTGAGACTATATCCCTATTGTTTTGAGCAACCCAATTTGTGGCATTCTGTCAAGTCAGTCATAACACCTCCTGGGCACCCAGTTTGGAAACTGTTCAGGTACTATTTTAGGAAGACTTTTGGCACACCTGGGTTGGGAGAGCAGGTGTATGTATCTTCCAGCTTCTGTACCCTGCCTCCTATTCCTTTAGTAGCCATTGGGTCATTTTAGGCTTACTCCCTTGATAAAGTGTTCTTGCTCCCTTCCCTGTACTCCCACTGGTTGTGTGGTCCATCATCTTGTTTTTTTTCTAGAGAGGCCTAGATCTGGTACATTTGCTGCCCTAATGCTGGATTAGTGTCTAGTACATAATAGGGCTTAAAAACTACTCAGGAAATGACTTCACTGTCCTTTTTTGTGGGCTTGGGCATTAACTCTCATTGGCCAACAGGAAGTTTGAGAGTACATAGAAGGGTGATGGTGGAGACATGTCTTGGACCTAGTGTTTGCAATTTCTTTAATTCTTGTTCTCAGAGAGGTGAAGACTTTTGTCTGCATTCTCCTCAGGCCAGTGGTGTGTGTCTCTCCTTATGCAGAGTTGCTCACTAATTGCACAACACCCAAATAGTATAGCCTGAGAAACTAGTGACTCTAGTGCAAAGATTATAACAATGAGACTCAGCAAATTTGTAGGACCTCCTAAAAGTCTGCCTGAGCCGGGTATGAATTGAGAATGGAACTGATGCATATGCCCCATACTGGGTGCCTGGTATTTTAAGAGATTTATTTCAGATGATCCTCAAAACAACACAGGGGCCCACTGACCAAAGTAGGAAAAAGAACTCAGAGAGTTGAGAAGAATATGCCTGCAGAAAGTTACCACAGCGCTAAACCAGGACTTGAACCCAGGGCTTTAACTCCGAGTCTCGACCCCAAGTCTGTGACTCCCAGGGTGAGTTCTTTGGGCTGCCAAGAGCAGTTACCTTCATAAGAAGCCTTGAATCCCAGAGAACTGCCACTGCCATCCGTCTGGAAAAGGAGCCACATTTGATGGTTGGTGCTGACGATGAGGTCTGGGACCGAATTACCTGTTAGACTGTTAGGAAAGAGATGTTTAGAGCCATGCCCCTACCATGGCACTCCTGGAGAGTGACAGCCTGACTGCAAGAGCTTGTAAGACATCAAAGCCCACTCCAAGACCCGCTTGTCTCTGCAGCTGAGTCACACGCACTGGACAGGATATCATTGCTCTCATGTCAGGCTGCTGCGGTGGGCAGAGGAGAACCCGAAGGCTCCCCAAAGCAAAGGCCCAGCCTAGTAGACCCGGGGGCACCTGATGTTATCCTCTCCCTTAACTACACCACATCATACTGGCCATCCTTGGGTCAGGAAATATGGTCCCAGTTCTCTCAAGTTATCCATGTTCTAGAGAGTTCTGAGCCTGAGGGACGGAAACACAGCCATGGGTGGGTGTGGCTAGAGAAACAGGGTCTGCAGAGGTGCGGATAACCACATAGAAAGCTCTAGGTTGCACACAAAACCTCTATTTGCCCCTAAGGGACAGCTCACTCTGGACACTTTTCATGTGAATCCCCGTGAGGATTTGGTCAGTGCTCAGTTCCCCTTGGAAAGACACTGTCCTCACACGACCAGGTAGAACCAGGCAGGACTTGGAAACCCCATATCATCACCCCCAGCCAAGATCCCTTGCTGTCCTGGCCTCTGGACAAAACTCAGGGCTTCACTTACATGTACAGAACCGTCTTCTGGTCCCCATCTTGCCCACCGTCCCCGACCGTCAGGGTGTCATAGCCCCTCTCCAAATCAAACTCCTCAAAGGCCAGCTTGATCACCTGGGGAGGGAGTATATGGTTAGTCACTGGCAGGGACTGAGAGGAAGACTCCAAAGCCTGGAGACTAGGCTGAAATTTCCTCATTGTGTCCTGATGCCCTGAGTTGCTAGTGACACCACCCTACAAAAACTGGCAATTTCTGTGCCACCCTCATGAGTATGAACTATTTCTCTCCAGGCCACCCAGTCTCTGGGGGCCTGTATGTCTCTGAAGATGTTCATGGCACATCTGGCCAATTCTGGGGGCTGTCACAGCAACACCAGACACATCTGGCCAACTGTGAGATGATTGGACTCTTTCTTCATGCTTTAATGCCCAGAAATTCCCATGGGCTTGGTGGTGGTATTTCAGGCCACATGTGGAATCTCAGCTTTCTTGCCCTAAGGACCTGTAGAAGCTTCTCCCAGCCCCTCCCTGGCCTGTTATTTTCCATCTTTTTTGTTTGCTTGTTTGTTTGTTGAATGAATGAATGTTCTCAGAAAGAGTTTTCAACAAGATCCTTCCTTCTTAATTTGTTTTAGTTTTGCCTTCTGCAAATATGCCCTAAGCACCTGCCCTATGCCAGGCTTGGGGAGGAGGTTTCCATGGTGAGCATGACACTGTCTCCACCCTGGGTGCAAAGAGAGATAACCACAACACTGAGAGACTGGTGCTAAGGTGGGGACTGAGTAAAGGAGAGGAGTCTGCAGTGAGGGAAGAAGGGAGGCCACTCTGATGGTAGCATCCGAGGGAATTCTTAAGGCTAAGGAAGCCTCTGTCAGACCAAAGTGGGTGGCTAGGAGAAGGAGGAAATGTTCTGAGGAGTCAGGGCCTGAGGTGTGACTGGGATGAAACACTCTAGAGCAAGCTGTTCAGTGTCTGCTGGCAGCAGGTCTACAAACTCGCACAGCTGCCAGCTGCCTCCCTCTTGGCACTGTGTGGGTGGGTATTCCATGTAGGGGGGACTTGGAAAGTCCAGAAATTGAGAAGCCTATGTAGATCTGCACCCAAAAGGTCTGTTGCTCTTCCCTTGCAAGGAGCCAGAGGAAGGGGACAAAACCGAGGGAGAGTACACCACCACTCTGCCTGCTCACATACAACCAACAGACAAGAAAGAGGTGGGGGGTGGGAGGAGGTGCCAGGCTTTGCAGCCAGGCAGCTGAGCCGTGGAGGATGGAGGAGAGCTTGGGGGCCTGCTTTGTGACTGGGCAGAGGTGAGCGGCTGAGCTGGGGTGGAGGGTGGAGTCTGGATGACTTGGTTTCTGGCCTGGGAAGTTGGGCAATGAGTGACACCCATTCATGAAGACAGGACACAGAGGCAGCTGCTCCCAGTGTCTAATCTGGGACTCATTTTGTCCATTTCAATCTTTTTTCGATCTGATGATGGTCTTCTCTCCCCACTGGGGAGGCTAATGCCAATCCTTTACTTTCTGCTCTACACTCCAATGAGCACAGAATTCCCGTGGGTATTTTCTCCTAGTTGTCATTGACTTTTTCTGAGGCTTTCCTCTGTCTAAACCAAACAGCATCCACAAGCTGCCAGGATGCCAGCCGAGCTTCACCCCAAGTGCCTTGGGTATCAATCTCAGAAGCAGACTGACGTCACCCACATTCATGAGCCAGGTGCCCTCCGCATGGGCGTGGGAGTCACAGAGCAGTCTTTAGGTCAGAACATCCCTGAGCACATCAGTAGCTCCACAGGCTGAATCAAAGAAGAGAGCGATTCCATTGGCTGGGAGACGGGCTAAGGAGATTCCTGGAAGAAATGGAGCCTAGGCTGTTTGTAAGCTGAACTGGATGGAATTCAACCAGGGGATGCAGAGGGGAAAGAAACCCAGTTGAGGTGGAGCAGTGAGACTTGTCCAGAGACTTCTACTTCATCCAGCATTGTTTAAGTGAGAGGGAAGCGGAAGGTGGTGACTTGAGAGGAGTAAGAGAAGCCAGGCTAGGAAGGGCCGTCTGCCATGCAAAGGATTTGGAGCTTTGTGCTAACAGGGAAGAGCTGTGGAGCCAGGGCTTGACATGAGAGGCAATTATTTAGCGACTTAGCAAAACCCTGCCTCAAAATAAAAGTCTACAGCCTTGAGGGGCAATGGAAAAACAAGAGACAGGGCTACAATGATAGTCTGGTGAGGGAGGATATAGGTTGATAGTGGTTGGGCTGGGTCTGTAAGGATGGGATGAAATTTAACAATCAATAGAGGGTGGAGACTCTTTGGCCCTTGTGGGCTTCCCATCCACAATATTCCTTGTTGGCTAAAGGCATCACCAAAGGATTACTCAAGTTGGAATCTCCTTCTCATCTCTCACATCCCATAGTTCTCTATGTGGAGCATTGCCTGGAGTCCCATTTCCCATCTTGAGACAGAAGGAGAGGCCATCATATCTGCTCCCTGCTGACCTCTTCACGCCCTGCCATCTAGCCAGTGTGGCCATCTGAGCTCCTAGGCATCATATCATGGTGGCTTGGTCACTATCAGAGATTTGCTCAGGCCCCTCCCACACTCTGTTTCTTTGCCACCAAACACCTCTTGTCTAAGCACTTTCCTCCCTTCTCTGTCTTAGAACTTACCTGTGCAGTTGACTCCACTACCCCACCAATTCCCAGAGGGAGAGGCAAGACCTGACTACCTGCACCATCAGGGCCTGGCATCACACCAGGCATTTTCCACGGGCTTACAACATTTTCTGACCCTTTTCTGTTTTTTCAGCATGGGCAGATCACTGGCTCTGGGATCTCTTATTGTAGGAATAAAATCAGCTGTCCTAGGAAGCATACTCTCCTCTGTTGACCACATCTCAGTTATATCTATCCTGCTCTGTTGCTGTGGTACAAATACAGCCGTATGCAACAGGTATTTGAGTGGCTGTGGCCCTGTCAAATAAAACTTTATTTACAGAACAAGTGATCAGCTAGATGTGGCCCATAGGTCATGGGCTGCTGGTTCCCGCACTAGGAAATTCTTTGAGAGACTTAATTATGGCCCTTGATCATCTTCTGAGGTTACTTCACTATGAGAGCTGACACCTACAATATGGCTGAGTCTGTCTTGAGGACTTTACACAAAGCAACTCATGTAAAACTCACAAAAGCTACTCTGATTACCTGTGTTCTACAACCTGGAAAGTCCAGGTAAGAGAGGTTAGGTAACTTGCTAGGCTCACACAGCTAAATGGTACAGTGGGACTGTCTGTGTCATTCTGCTCTATACTTCAGAGCATCCCAGTGAGGACCGTGACTGATCCACTCGGATGCTCCCTTGCACTCTTTCTGGATGTTATCAGGTGCTCAGAAAACATTTGCTACGCATAAAATATCACAAAGCAGCTGGTGACTTTTGCAGAAGGAACCCAGTCACTGAAGGGACTAAAGATCCTAGCTGTGCATTGTCACCACGTCAGCCCCTTTCAGCCAACCCTGGGGCAGAAAGGACACTGCTCACCAAGCCATTTCCAAAATGGGAGTGTATGATGATTAGGCCTATTATGGGAAAATATTACTGTGAAGGCCAGAACCCAGAGCCATAAAGTGATTCCCATCACCAGTTAGAGCCACCATGGATGTGACCCGTGTTTCAGGACACTGATCCTAAGGTTGGGATTAATTGCATCTGGAGGACTGTTCGACAGACACAGCCCTGCAGCTCTGGGAAGGCCCCCAGTGCACAAAGTACGGAGGCTTTCTTTCTTTTCCTTTCTTCCTCCTCTGCTTTGGCCATTGTGTAAAGACAGGATTCTATAATGACTCATTAGCCAACATGCAGATCAATCAAGCTCACAAAGCACCTTTCCGAGGCAGGAGAAATGGCAGCACAGGAAAGAGGCTCCATCAAAGAGGCACATTTGTATACAGCTCAGACACCCAACTTAAGCCCATTAGATAAATGAATAAACAAACCCATCATCCAGGACATAATTACTGAGCACCTGCCATGTGCCAAGCACTGAGCTAGCTGCTTCCCATAAGTTATCTCACTTGCCTGACAATTTAACAACAAATCTAAATGCCAAGGACATGGCGCAGACGGTGACTGCGGGAGGACTGCAAAGAAGAGCAAGAGAGAGGGAGGTTCATGGAGGACGTGGGTGCACCAGGCCTGGCAGAGTAGTGGAGTCTGTGGACTTGGTCCAGGCACAGCTGGGAGCAGTGAGAGGGGAAGAAAAGGCAGGGAGGGTAGCTGAAGTGGGGAGAACAGGGTTGGGAGAACAGGCTGGATGAGTCTGCAGTTGGATTCTGCCCAGCAGCCAGAGCAAGCAGTCTGGGCTTCATGGTCAAGCTGATGGGGAGCTATGACTCAGCATGGGAGGAGGACTGG
>RJWT010038743.1:0-12792 GCA_004365215.1 Cuniculus paca | reverse complement strand
GTCCCTTGGCTTTTGGTCTGAGGTTAGTCTAATTCTTTGCCCCACTGCTTCTTCCTAGACAGACATATGAATCTTTTTTTTTTCATTTTTCAAATTCTTAAATAAACTTTAATTAGCCTGGCACAGTGGTACACCTGTGGTTGCTATTACTTGAGAGGCTGAGGCAGGAGGATGGTCTGAGTTTAAAGGTTAAGTGGGCAATATAATCAGACCTTATCTCAAAAGGGGGAAGGGGCAATAAATTATCATGTAAACATTGGTTTTGATCATTTTTATTCACTTTTTCCAAGTATATGACTTACCCCTTCTACTTGGAAAATCTTTCATTTCAGAGCAAACTTGTCAAATTTTATCTCTGATTTTTTGTTTCTTTTTTGGGACAGGGCCTCACTGTGTTGTCCAGGCTGGCCTTGAACTTTTGATCCTCCTATGTGCTGGAATTGCAGGCATGTACTATCATGCCTGGTTTATCTCTGAATATTTCCTCTGTTCTGTTTGTTAGAGTCTCTACTTCAAGACCATCAAAGAAGTGTCTTTACTCTCTTCTACAATTATCATCCTTCTCATTTATAAAATCCTTTTCTCTCTTTTCTCTGCATTAACTGTGATAATCTCAAGATTCTTCACCAAAATTTGACTTCCAACCAATTTGGGTTTTGTTTTGTTTTGTTTTGTTTTGTTTTGTTTTTTGAGACAGGGTCTCCCTATGCAGTTCAGGCTGGCCTTGGACTCACTTTGTAACCCAGGCTGGTCTCTAATTTGCAGTGATCCTCTTGCCTCAGCCTCCTGAGTGGTGGGATTACAGGAGCACGCCACAACACCCGATTTTTTTTTGGTTTTTTGAGACAGGGTCTCATTATGTAGGCTGGCTTCAAACTCACAGCAATCCTCTTATCTCAGCCTTCCAAATGCTGTAATTACAGGTGTGTGCCACCACACCTGGGGTTTTGTTTGTTTGTTTTGAGACATGGTCTCACTATGTACTTCGGGCTGGTCTTGAACTCACGGCAATCCTCCTACCTCAACTTCCAGAGTGCTGGGATTATAAAGGTGTATCCATGATTTTCTTTAGTTCTACAATACCCCATTCAACCCATTCTCTTGTCTTACTTTATCATCTCATAGATCTTATTAAATTAAATTAATATTCTGTGTGTTCTTATAGTGCAAAAGACTTACGAAGTATATTTTCTTGCTTGAGAATGGTAGCTTCGTCTACACTGGTATCTTTATGTACCTTTTGCATTCTATTCATTTGTGCAACATGTGCTTCAATAAGTACTACCGCATGATAGTGTTTTAGGCTCAAGCAGCATGACAAAACAGAACATGTTTTTGCTTTCATGGTGCTGTTGTATATGTGTGCTTATGTGTGTACACTGAGTGTGCACATAGAGTGCAGGGGAGTACTATGACATGTTTACATATGTACTACACTTTTTTCTTTTCTTTTTTTAATATTTTGCTTTTTTTCTTTTCTTTTTTTCTTTTTCTTTTATTTTTTTTCACTATTTTGCTGATAGTTAAAATAGGCTATTCTACCCAGGTTTTTCATTCTCTAGTAAAGTGAAAGCAAATTTTCCTTGACATGCTCTGGAGCCAGTTTGAATTCTCTTCAGGGGAATTAAATTGTACATACTTGATTTTAGTCCACTTTTCTGTAGCCTGAGGACAGAAACATTGTTATTAAATTGCAGGCCTTAACCTTTCAAATGAGAATTTAGTTCGTTGTCACACAAACTTTTCTTTATAAAGTTAATTTTAATCACAAGTAATATAACTATATTTTAAATTGAAAAATAAAATTACCTATACATGAGTCTATTAGAAAACAATTTCTAAGTCTTTTTCTTTTTTCTTTTTTTTCTTTTTTTTTTTAGTAACTGAGCTATTTCCTAAAAATTAAAAGCTGAGGAACCTAATAGAACTAGCCCATCATCTCTGTAGTAACCTATAAGGGGGTTCATCATGACTCTGGAAATGCTTTATTGATGGTTTGGAAGCTATCTCCTGAGCTTTTTCTGAAAACAACACACAAATCCATGATCCTGAACAGGTTCCACGTTTTAGTTGCATTTCTTAACAAAACCAGTCATATTTTTCTTTTCTTTTCTTTTTGTGGTAGTAACCATCTTAAACCCAGGGACTTGCATGTGCTAGGCAAGCACTCTACCACTGAGCTACAACCATATTTTTTATGTCCATGTGCAAATGTAATTTCATTTGTGTTTCAGCTGAAAACATGACCTCCCTCTTCTCATCCATTTTCCTGAGTCAAGAATCATGTTGGTTTCTTGGATAGGATGCAAACAAATGGTGTCATCTGTCAGAAATAAAATGTTTTCTCTCTAGGATGTCTCCAAAAACAAAAAAGAAAACAAGATATAGGACCATTAGCTAATTCATAAAAGGCAAAATTGTCTTGGGCAGGCACAAAGACACTTTTCAAAGGGTGTTACAAACTGTCAAAGAAAACAAGTACAGAATGATAATACCAACTTGAACTAAAGAATGTCCCTGTATTCCCGGTAGAAAATGTATATCTGGGTCTCCGACCAGCCAGGACAATGCTATTTAAAGGAACATGTCTGAAAGTATTAGAAGACTCAAAATTTCTTCCTATCTTTGAATTATGAAAGGACGATTTTTATGTGGATCTTTATCTATGGAATCATGAGTAATGGAATAGACAAAATTCTCAGTAATGATTTTAACAAAAAATGAGAGATTTACATGTTATCATTTCTTATATAGTCTCAAATAAGAAGACATTAAAGTAAGACATAGTTCTATAGTCAATGTGACAAGAGGAATTCTTAAAAGTAAAGTCCTGTCTTGACTAATGAACCTGCTGTGGCATTTTCTTCTCAGTCAGTATTCCAGGACCTTTGTACTTTTTCTCTGATTCTGCTTATTTTTTTCTTTTTTTACAAAAAGTTTATTCTCTTAAATCCAATGTATTCACAAGGTGTTAACGTTTTAAATGTTTATCATTTCCACCAACTGCAGCATTATCTAAGTGATTCTGTTTATCTCTTGGGGATGAAAGCATTAGCTCTTTCAAGGCACAACAAAGCATCTATCTTAACAGCTAGAAGAGAATGTGTAAGCTGTTCTCAGAGACAGGTCCTGGAGAAAGCAGAGAGCAGAAAGTGTTTTCCCTTTGATCACTCTCTGGCTTCTCCACACCCTTAGATTTCCCCAGACCTAATGGTGCAGCTGCTTTCCAGGCTTATAACCTCCCGCTGTTACGTGGGAGGGAGGTTCACCTTCTCTAACCTAGCCACTTCAAAATTAACTGCTTTTTATACATTCTGACAAAGCCTCTTTCCTCAGAGATGAGTGTAGCATCAAAAGGAAATTATTTCTATCAATTCAGATTTAATCTAAAAAGCAGATTGCAAGAAGTTTAGACAAAAGGGTTTTGGAATTAGACCTTACACCGGTGGTGGGCAAACCTATGACACTAGTGCCACAGTGGGCACCCATTGCCCTCTCTGTTGATACATGAGCCAAGTCACCCAGCATCATTCCAGCAGCTGGGCACTCAGGTTTAACTGCAGTGTTGGTACTTTGTGATAAATAAGTGGGTTTGGGGTTGCAGTTGGGGCACCCAGTCTCTAGATGTTTCACTGTCACTGCCTTAAACAATGGTGGGCAGAACTGGGAAGAGAAGATTGAAAAGGAGGAGTAAGATCAGAGTAGTGCCCTGTTGATCTGAGAAGGACATCACTCTGTCAAGGTCAAGGGGAGGTCGATAGAGAAATCTGTAAAAAACAGTCAACTGGACTGGTTGTGAGTCACAGCCAAGGATCTGGTGGTGGCCCTGGAGCTTCTGCTGATCTTCAGGGCCAGCACTTGAATAGAAAACCGGGTCACAGAGTGCATGAGGCTGAGGATAAGCTGGGACCTGCTGGGCCCCTCTGTATCTCACTGCATGTGGCCATGATGAACTATGAGATTGGGGGCTGCTGCTTCTCCCCCACCTCTTTTGTGCAAGTTACTCTTTGGTCAACTCTAACCTGAAATCATGCAAGAAAAGGCATTCTGGAAATGTGATTCCCAGTTTGGCCAAATTGACAATAGAACAAGCTAGCACAGCATATTTCGATAAATACATTCCTCATGACTTCCCCTCAGGAGGGCACAGCCAGTGAAGCAGCTTTCCATTCAACGTGGACTCAGGCACTGTCAGGCTAATATGCTGAAGATTTTTTTCCTGGTGCCCTATTTGCTCAGGGCTTTCAACTTTTCCACCAACAAACCTCTCTTTATAAGGGAAATATCTCAAACTGAACTCAAGAGAACTGGGATTCTAGCCCAAAGGAGTTCAGCCAAACTCTTAACTTCTTAGAAATTATTATTGGTATCCCAAAGATTATCATTATTTCTGCAAATCTAGTGTCCTACTTTGTTCTATATGTATGCTTGTTCTAGGATAACAGGAAATTTTAAATTGCTTCCTGGATAGAATTAACTTTTCCTCCCCCTGTGTTTCAGTTGCATGTAGGAAGATCACCCACTTATCCCACGGCTTCAAAACCCCAACCATCCCATCATGAGTCCCCTGCAAAGTGCACAACCAAGACTAAGCAACAGACCATCCCTCAAGTTCAGGCCATGTTCCACTGTCCCACTTGAAATCGTCGGGGCTCCCAGTGGCCCTCAGGATGTCCCTTTACACTCTTAAAAACTATTTGGGACCTAATAATTTCATCTATGTAGGCTGTCTCTATTGGTATTTACTGTGTTAGACATTAAGACTGAAAAAAATGAAAATACATATTAATTCACCTATAGAAAGAATCATAAACCCATTAAATGCTAACCTAAATAACACTGTCACTTACAATTGTATCTTCTAAAACTAAAAACTTTACACTTTTTCCAGGCATAGTGGCACACAACTGTAATCTCAACACTTGGGAGGTTGAGACAGAAGGACTGTCAAAAGTTCAAGGCCAGCCTGGGCTACATAGTGAAATCCTGTCTCAAAAAGACCAAAAAAAATTTACATTTTGCAAATCTTTGTAATGTCTATCTCAAACTGGAAGACAGACAGGTTCTCGTACCTGCATCTACAGTCAGTCTTTGAGATAAATTACTTTAGTTTATGTTCATAAAAAAAAACCAATGTCATGCAATCATGTAGTTTAAAAAGGAAGAATATTTTAATAATCTTTGTCAGATAATTGTGGATATTCTTTGATGCTATCTCTAAACTTGAAAAATGATACTGAAAGGTATTGATTTATTCCTGTCATTGTAAATTCCTGTTGCATTTTCTTAAAGCTGAGTTTTGCAATATAAAATCTGAAATCATACCAATGAACTTTTCATATTCCACTACATTAAAATCCAGTGGTTTATCACATATATTGTATGGATATTTCACCCATATATGATTTTGTAAGATCATCCATTGGACATTTGGAAATTGAATTATGCCAGTCTTCTAAACGTTGCTTTATCACATATTTTAAAAAACACGTTTGTTAATATTGCCAATATTATCAGAAAATTCTTTAAGTATTACAAAGAGGGATCATTCATAATGGTAAATACAAGTTTTCCAAAATTCTAACTTTTACCTGAAATCTTGAGTGTTATTACTGATGACAAATACATCATTTGTTTTCCTTAAAGTGAAAGGCTCGCTTTGAGGCTCAGGAAAAGGTCTGCCCAATATCCAAGCCTGAATAAGGAGAGTTGGTTTGTTAGTTATTTTCCCAGGTAAAACTGATACTTCATAGGAAACCATCTAGTTCATTCAGATCTCAACTGTTGCATTAATGTTTCCCCCAACATAGCCCTCAGGGGCTCTGGTAGAAAAAAGCAGGGCTGTGTGCATATTTCCTCTTCTATCTCAAGGACATTAAAAACATGAACACCCAGCAGTCTTGATTTAGATTGTTCTTTTTTTTCTAGGACCTTGAGATACAGCATTAGGTTTTTATTTGAGCTCGTTCTGCTTGTCTGATGTGGGCATTCACAGCTATAAACTTCCCTCTTAAGACTGCCTTCATTGGGTCCCATAGGTTCTAGTATATTTTACTGGCATTATTGTTCGATTCTAGGAACTGTTTGATTTTTGTCTTTGATTTCTTGTGTGACCCACTGCTTGTTCAAGAGGGCACTGTTTCTTTCCACGTGTTTGTGTAGTTTTTGTGGTTTATTTTGCCATTGATTTCTAGTTTTGTTGCACTGTGATCTGATAATACGCATGGGGTAATTTTAATACTTTTGCAATTACGTAAGCATGCTTTATGAGCCAGCGTATAGTCTATTTTGGAGAAACTCCCAGGTGCTGCTGAGAAGAATGTGTATTCTTTTGTTATTGGCTGGAACACTCTGTAGATATCTATTAAGTCCATTTGTTAAAAAGTTTAGTTCAACTCATATAGTTTTGTTGATTTTGTTGGTCTACTTGATCTGTCTATTTGGTATTGAGGTCCCCAGTTACAATTATATTGGCATTTATCTAATTTTTTATGTCCACTAGTGTTTGTTTTATGAAGTTGGGTTTGTTGGTGCTTGGTATATATGTTTATAATTGTTATTTCTTTCTGTTGAATTGTTCTCTTAACAAATATATAGTGACTTTTTTTGTCTCTTCTAATTAGTTTTGGCTTGAAATTCACTTTGTTTGAAATCAGGACAGCTACTCCATTTTTCCAGGTTTCTGTTATATGGAATATTTTATTTAATCCTTTACTTTTTAATCCTCGATTTCTTTTTTAATTAAACATCTTCCTTGTATACTGCATGTTGTTGGACTTTGTTTCTTTATCCATTCTGCAAACCTGGGTCTTTTGATTGGGGAATTAAGACCATTCACACTGAGAGTTATTACTGAAAGGTATTGACTTATTCCTGTCATTGCATTATATTCTTGTTGCTGTTTTCCTCCCCCCGCCCCTCCTTCTGTTTAGCTGCTCATTCTGCCAGGTATATTCATTCTACCCAACTTATTGGCATTGCTTGTTTCATTGTCTCTACAATAACCTTACGAATTTTTGTAACGCTGCTTTGATAGTCATGAATTTCTTGAAGTGCTTCTCGTCATGGAATTTTCCTTCAATTTTAAAGAAAAGTCTTGCAGGATATATAAGTTGGGGTTGGAAGTTGTTATCTTTTGGGGTTTGAAACACTTCACTACAAGCCCTCATGGCCTGTAAGGTTCGTGTTGAGAAGTCTGTTATTATTCTAATGGATTTATCTTTGTATGGGATTCATTACTCTTCTCTAACACCACTTAAGATTGCCCAGGGGAAACATATATACATAAACAAAATAGTTAAGATAGTTATACTGCTAGTTTCTCTTAGTTCATTGAAAAGAAAGGTTTATGCTAATATCGTTTGTGCAATATGACTATATCTTGTATTCTGAGTACTCTGAAGATAAAAATATGCAATGTACTAATTATTACTACTCTCCTATTACCTTGTTTTGAGATTTTTTTTTTATTTTTAAAATTAAAAAAAAAGATTTGCCCTTGTGATGGATCTCTGGTACTAAATATGATATGTCATGAACAGGTTCTGTTTTGATCATGGCTATAATCCTCACTTATCTGTATGTTTATTTCTTTTCCTATATTGGGGGAGTTTTCTGCTATTATTTCTGTGAATGAGTTTTTTTTAATGCCATTTGTGGTGTCTTCTGATTATTCACTTATTCCAGTTACTCTTAGGGTAGTCTTCTTTGTGTCATCCAGCCACATTGATTGTTTCTGTTGCCCATACTTTCATTATAATTTTTAATTCTTGAATTTCTGACTGAAATCAGACTCTTCTTTGCTAGTCTGGTTATTCATGTTTTGTGTTGTTTTGTTTAGCTCAGCTAGATTCTTATTAGTGTCTTCTGAAAGCAGCTTGAATATTTCAGTTATTACTTTCATAATCTGTTTAGTTATAGTGTCTGTGATCCCACACCTCTTTGATTCTGTTTTCTAACCTCCTATGTTATCCTTTTGAATAATCTGAGTGTGATGCTTATGTTATTCTCTTGGGAATAGGGAGTTTTGGGAGGGATTTTGTTGCCTTGTCTTCTGGTGTTTTTATTTTTTGTTTTGTTTTGTTTTGTTTTGTGCTGAGACTTGTCAATCCTTAAAATGAAAAGACTCTGTTGCTAGTATAGAGATCTCTCTAATTAGTTGCTTTTTAGTTATGCACTTTCAGTGTTGCTAACTATAATCCTTTGCCTCTGCCCAAGATCCAACTACCTTGGTTAATTTGCAAGGGGAAGATGCAATGTAATTGGTTCAACATTGAATTCTCTGGGGATGCACCATAGTATTGTTAATGTCACAAAGGTAATCTGGGTGTTAGTTTACAGAGAAAACCTATTCAAAGAAATAATTATGTGACTCTGGCAATATCAAGCAAATCAGCTATAGTAGTGTCATCCACAACAAGCTGGATATTAACATAGCATGAGGACGAATTTTGTGCCACATTTAACCCTAAAGAAGAAATCCACAATTACAATGTAAACACTAAGGGAAGTCAGATATTGACTTACAGCTAATATGAACTAAATACAACAGCTTTATTTCTAACTGTGGTAGAAAAGAACTCAACAGTAATTTTATAGAATTATAACTACCTAAAGATTAATAAATCAGCCCCAGATCTCAGAAAATGGAAAGACATTCCTTGTTCATGGATAGGAAGAACAAACATTGTGAAAATGGTCATTCTCCTAAAATTGTTATACAGATTTAATGCAATTCCCATCCAAATACCATTAGCATACCTCACAAATCTAGAGAAATCATTCTTAAAATTCATCTGGAACAAGAAGAGACCTAGAATAGCAAAGACAATTCTGGGCAGCAAGGGCAGGGCAGGAAGTAGCACAGCCCCAGACTTGAAATTATACTACAAAGCTACTGTAATCAAATCAGCATGGTACTGGATTCAAAACAGACCTGAGGATCAATGGAATAGATTAGAAGATACAACCCCAACTATAAACACACTCAACCACCTTATGTTTGACAAAGGGGCCAAACATGTTCACTGGAATAAAGATAGCCTCTTTAATAAATGGTGCTGGAAAAACTGGCTTTCCATATGCCGAAAACTAAAATTAGACCCAAGCCTATCACCATACACTAAACTAAAGTCAAAATGGATCAAAGATCTAAATATTAAAACAGAAACACTAAATCTGCTAGAAAACAAAGTACGTAGAAATCTTGAAGACATAGGGGTAGGTGGAGAATTCATGAACAAAATCAAACTGCAAGGGAAAAACTTCCCAGAATCAACAACTGGGATCTTGTCTTGTTAAAAAGTTTTTGCATGTCAAAAGAAATCTCCAACTGAGTGAAAAGAAAACCCACAAATTGGGAAAAAATTTTAGCCAACTGTCCTTCACACAAAGGTCTTCTATCTAGAACATATAAAGAATTTTTAAAAATCAGGCCCTCCAAATTCAAAGACCCAATCCAAAAACAGGCATCTGAGATGAAAACACACTTCTCAGCTGAAGAAATATGAATGGCAAATAAATACATGAAAAAGTGTTCAGCATCATTGGTCACTAGAGAAATACAAATTAAAACAACCCTGAGATTCCATCTAACTCCAGAAAGAATGGCCAGGATCAAGAAAACAACCAATGACAAATGCTGGAGAGGCTGTGGGGAAAAGGAACCCTTCTCCACTGTTGGCTTGAGTGCAGACTGGTGCAGCCACTGTGGAAATCAGTCTGGAGGTTCCTCAAAAAGCTAGGATTGGAAGTCACATTTGACCCAGCTATTCCATTTCTGGGCATATTCCCAGAAGTGAAATCCTCATACCACAGTGATATATGTGCACCCATGTTTCTAGCAGCACAATTTGTAATAACCAAATCTTGGAAACAACCCAAATGCCCATCAATTGAGGAACAGATAAAAAAGATGTGGTACTTTTATATAATGGAGTACTATTCAGCTATAAAGAAGGATCACATTAAGGCTTTTATAGGTAAATGGATGCGACTTGAGACCATACTCATAAGTGAAATAAATCAAACTCATATGTGTAAACACCGTATCATTTCCCTAGTGTAAGAAACTGAAAGACTCAATAAGATACAAAATCCCTGATAAATATGGAGAAAGGGTAAGAAACTTCTAAAGGATAAAACAATTCAGGGAAAAGGAGAAAAGAAGGAAGGGAAAATAAAAGATATAAATTAGTATATATATATATACTTAAGATAGATAAGATGATTGTACTACTAATTTTATTAGTTCTTAGAAAAAAACAGTTAACATTCATAGGACTGGACCAATTCTGTATGCCTATACCTGGTAAACTGAGCAACTCTGGAAGACAACTATACAAAATAACAACTTTGGTATCTTCCCATCACCTAGCTTAGAAAGCCTATATTGTTATTGTTTTAGGTTGTTACTGTTATTTATCTGTCTTTTTGTTTTTGTTTTTCTTGTGCTTTGTTCTGCTATTGCCTCCAGCATAGAAAGGATAGATGTACAAGTATATGCTTTTACATGCTTAGAACTACTCCTAAAGAGTTTACAAGAACAGATTTTATTAAATATCAAA
The DNA here is from genome assembly GCA_004365215.1 of Cuniculus paca. Lineage (NCBI taxonomy): Eukaryota > Metazoa > Chordata > Mammalia > Rodentia > Cuniculidae > Cuniculus > Cuniculus paca. Next base: position 2,227 of record RJWT010038743.1, on the reverse strand, counting down.
ATACAGCTACATTAAAGAAAATGAGACATTATGTAGCCATAGCTGATTTCATATCTTCAGGTCCTAAAGTCCAATAATGCTTTTATTCTTTGATTTGATTGGTTTAAGTCTGTTTTCTACTACTGGACTGCAATATGTGAGAAGATATGATCAGTTTTTTTGAAGAAAACAAAGGACATTAAGGTAGCCATTACTGATTTCTTATTGTCTGATTTGAAGGCCTGTAATGCTTTCACTCTTTTGTTTTAGCTGGCTTTATATTATTTTGTTTTGCTTGAGTTTATTGTGTGTGAATGTATGAACAACCATTTCAAAGAAATGCGACACTATGGTAGCCATTGTTAATTTCCTGTCATTATGTTTTGAAGACCTGTATTGCTTGCATTGTTCTGTTCTGATCTGCTTTCTTGTGTTTTACTCTGTTTTTTGTTTTGTTTTGTTTTTATTTTCTTTAAAATAAAAAAAAAGATTAATAAATCTTGGCTGGGGATTTAGCTCAGTGGCATAAGCACCAGCCTGGCAAGTGTGAGGCCATAAGTTCAATCCCCAGTGCCGAAAAAAAAAATTTATAAAGCTTAATGGTTATACTATTAAAGATATAGGGAGTTGAAAATGGGGAAATGCAAAAAGAAAAATTTGAACCTTAAACTATAGGATATGAGAAAGACAAGGAAGAAATGGAACAAAGGATCCTGTTGAGAAGTTTGTTTATAGAATTAGGTAACGGTAACAGAGAAAAAAAACTGATGAGAAGTAGAAGATACAAAAAAGGGACAAGTAAAAAATTATATGGAGAATAAAAATAAGAGTGAAAAAATTTAAAGGAAAAAAATTAAAATGGAGAAGAAGAAAAATTAAAGAAATTAAAAACTTAAAAAAGAGATAGAAAAAGAAGCAAGGAAAAAGGACAAAGGAAAATTCCCCAAATCCCAATGAACTAGTGAAGAAGAGAAAAGGAAAGAAAAAAAAAAAAACTATGTACACACACACACAAAACAAAAAGAAAAAAAAAAGAAATTTCTCTGTGATTTTGAATGCATGTTTTTCTTGTGGGATTTACAATAATTGTGGGGTCTAGCAATTCTTGTTCTTCTCCAAGGTCCCTCTGCTTTTTCCAGGCTGTCACAGTATCCAGGTCAGGGCATGGCCCTGCTCATGCTGGCAGATAAAGAAGATAGTCACACCCCAGATGCATGCTGGATGCAGGCACCAGCAGGCATTTGGAGCAAGGCAAGGACTCCAGCACTGGAAATTTCAAATCCATACCATCTAAGACTGTGTCTGACCTCTGGTCACAGGGCATGAGGCCTATGTCTATTAGCTCAAACCCCTCAGGGAGTCTCTTTCCAGCCCATTCCCTGACCACAGCTGTCTCCCATGGCTGTCTCTCATCCAGTCATTGTGGGAAAGTAACACTGGAAACCCTGAAGTGAAGCCATCCTGCAGCTGCTCTGTGTCCCAAGTTCAACGAACCATTTCCCAGAATCGTTGCAAGTACTCTCTCCAGGGATATGGCACATGCTTGAACAGGAGTCACTCACCAGCTGTTGTCTAAAGAAAGACTCCTATAGGAGCAGAACACCTGCAGATCATAGCACCTACCATTCTGTTCCACAACTCATTTCTCCCTCATTTCATGGTTTGAGGGTCTCCCAAGGTGCTTCTCATGCAGCCTGAAGCCAGTAGAAGTCACAAAAGAAGGCGATCTCCAAATCATAAGAGTTCATAACCCACATGGGAAGTCAAGATTCTGACAGTGTTAACATCTGGAACATAAGCATCAACCTGCAACATTTGTCCTGGATCTCCACACCCACTTCAGGTACAATGCAAGCCCCAGGGGTTTTGATTTAAATGCACCAGTAACTTTTAGTGCTCCTCAGGGAGCTTTAAGGGCAACTCATTTGTCTCCACTGCAAGTGCATGTTGGAAAAGCACTAATGACTACTGGGATCATGGGACAGTTGTTGCCATTCTCTTGATGAACCTGAGCTACCACCAAGTCCTTTTGCACCATTTGTGCAAATATACACACCATGAAAAAGGCAAAGCATGCCTTAGAATTATTACAAAAAAGAGTTTGACATCATCAATTAAACATTCCAGATAAAGCACTCCTTTCTAGTGTTCCTTGGATCTTTCTTTTCTTTTTTTTCTTTCTTTTCTTTCTTTCTTTCTTTCTTTCTTTCTTTCTTGCTTTCTTGCTTTCTTGCTTTCTTGCTTTCTT
>RJWT010038742.1:0-12802 GCA_004365215.1 Cuniculus paca | reverse complement strand
TAGGTTTGATTTTCTAACCTAAAAGTATCATTTTGTGCTTATTTGTAATTTAGTGAGAAATAAATGTCCAAAATGTGATTACATTTTGGTTATTTCAAATTCTTGTTGATTTTTTTTTCTTTTAATAGAAAGCCTTCAAGTGCATGCTTGTAATCCCAGCACTCAGGAGGCTGAGGCAGGAGGACTGTTGCAAGTTTGAGACCAGCCTGGGCTACAAAGTGAGCTCAAAGCCAACTTGAGCTGCATAGTGAGACCCTGTCTCAAAAAGACCAAAAAAAAAAAAAAAAGAAAGTCATCAAATATTTGACTTTTTTAAAAGTAATTTTCAGATTTTTTTAAATTTAGGGCTTAGGAATTGAGGAGAATGTGTAAACAGTGAATTTGGTTGAAATAATTACAGTATTTTGTTTGTAATGAAAAATGACCCACTGTGATGATCTTTTTTCCCCCTTAGATTGGAATAATTGGTGGAACAGGCCTGGATGATCCAGAGATTTTAGAAGGAAGAACTGAGAAATATGTGGATACTCCATTCGGCAAGGTTAATATCCGATTAGTGGAGACATGTTAGCTTGACCTTATTTTTTACTGGCTTGATTTTCAGGTTAAAAGGAGAAACTGTAGTCTTGAAAGCCCTGGGCTGTTTGCTCCAGGCCGAGGGGACCAGGGGCTGCCAGTGGGCCCCGCAGCTGAGGGGTATCCATGGGGATCGCCTTGGACCTTGCTGTTTTTACAGCGTGGCTTTTGAATGTGTCTGAGTAACTTCTCAATATATGTTGCTAGAAACCAGACATTCATTTGAAACCTAGCAACTGTACTTTTCAAAGTTACATTCAAATCAGCTTCTACTTTGGGGCCTGTGGGTCCTACCACTGTGGCTGAGGGGGCAGGCTGATGACTAATAGGATGAAATATTACAAAGTGACTTCTGGATGCACCGTGGCCCAAAGGAAGCTTGTCTTGGGGATCCAGAACACAGTTGATGTTTATCTAACTGGAAGTAGAGCCCCCCTCATCCAGAACAGGCGCCTATCCTCCAAGCCAAGGCCAGCCCCACTTTGCCACTTCTGAAAGTATATTTTCTCTGATCTGCCTAGGGAGGTCTCTGTGTCTCCATCCTACCAAACCCTCCTTTCCAGCTCAGTTCCTAGATTAACATCCTGTCTTCCAAGTCTAGCTCGGCCCACTTCTTAGCCTGAGGTTCTCAGGGCCACTCCCTGCATTACCTCACACTGTCCCTTGGCCAACTTAGGTCTGGTTAAACAAGCAGTGCTCCATTGCGGAGTCCTTTGTGCCATGGCAGTGTTCTCCTAACCTTTCTGCTTTTCCCTCACCTGGTCTTGAACCTGCCAAATACCCCAACTATGTCTAAACGTGATTAGTGGGCATCAGAGTCCTCTGGGGTACTTGGAACAAAGAGACCTCATGAGTTAGTATCTTCACAGCCCTGCCCCTGCCTCTGGCAAACCCCAGAGTTGGTAAGTGTGGACCAGCAAAGAGTTCAGTGAATATTGTTGGTTATACTGATTGATCAAATAAAAAGAGTCTTTTCTAAGGGCATCTTCAGATTCCAAGTTTCCATGAGTCTGTTGTTGTTTGGCAGTTCAGGAGGCAACTTTTTAATTGTTCGTGTACATGTTTTAAAATCACTTGAGTTGTAACCAGTTTTCATTGCCTGCAGCCCTCTGATGCCTTAATTTTGGGGAAGATAAAAAATGTTGATTGTGTCCTCCTTGCAAGGTAAGGTATTTTAAACTTTTTGAAGATGACTGCTAAGAGAATTTAAATTTAACTTAAAGGCTAGAAAGAGAAATGACACAGGTGTTAAGTCTTTGTGCGTGTGGACTCCGAACATCTTAGTGGCATTTCCTTACTGTGTGTGGCTTTGGGGTGAGGTGTACTTAGCAGATCAGTGATGTTTTGATTTCCCACCACCCTCCTTGAGTGGCAAAGCAGCTCAGTTAACTAAAATTGAAGCTCTGAAAGAAGAAACTATTTCCTTTGCTCATTTTTTCTTGTAATTATGAAGATAAAGGTAAACAGTATTTCATCTCTGACCCCTGGTGTAGTAGTAGTCACATGTTTGTGGGGAGCAGGCTCAGGGAACCTGAACTAGGTCACTTACAGTATTTATACTCTTGTCTCCTCTATGAGACTAATTGTGGAGGAAGTAACATCACCTTCATTACATAGCTAGAAATTAGTCAAACCATATGTATTTGTTTTCTAGTGCTTTATTGCATATTACCACAAATTTAGGGGCTTAAAATAGCAGACATTACGTCCTGAGTTAGGAATCTGATGCAGTTTGCCAGGCCATCTGCCTGGTCTCATAGGTCACCCAGAGTGTATTCAGAGCTCTCTTCTCATCTGGAACTTCAGGTGTTTGTTCAAACTCCTGGAGTTGTTGGCAGAATTCAGTTCCTCAGAGTTGTAGGACTGAGGCCTCCAGTAGTGAGAGGTGGCTTACAGTTCTTGCCCTGCCGTCAGGCTGCAGCACCTCATGCCGTCGCAGCTGCTGCAAAGCCAGGAGGGCCTCTAGGGCATGCCATCGAGGTGGCACCTGGTCACTGGAGCCACTTCCCGCAGCTTTGCTGTATTCTAACGGGTGGAAATGAGTCCTGGGCCCACCACATTCTGTACAGGGCATGAAAATGGGGCCACACAAAGGTCTGTCTGACAGTTTTAAAATGGAGGTACGTTTTTGGAATCCAGCAAACTGAATTTTAATTTTAGATGATCACCCAGGGTAGATTCCAGATAACCTCTTTCACTGGTCCTCTTCCATTGGTGACCGCTGGAGAACTGCGTAATTTTTCTAAGCTGTCAGAGAAAACATGGCCGTTCAGTTTGATGTGGAGGGTTTTGTATTTCTGAACTGGACTGTGTAGTAGTACTGTAAAATGTTTGACCTTCCAGTGCACTGGGTTCTGAACTGCGTTTGATTTTTTTAAATTTATTTTGAAAAATCTAATCAGAGTTTTGGAGACTAGCCTCAGAAAAGTACCTATATACTTTCTGATGATGAATGGTCCTCCAGCTTCTGAGAGGTCACCCCTGAACTCGGGAGAGAAACCCCCACATGCTTTGTGTGTCTACAATTATTTTGGTGCTCCGAAGACTCCTGCAACTGAGGATTAGAAAAGACATGACTTAGTAATAAACTATACCATGAGTATTTCATTTTTTGCTTTACAGATTTAAAAAACTGGGCTAAGAGAGCTGAGTGATTTTGGTAGGTGTAGGACTAGTAAATGGCAGAGAGTTGACTCCCAGTTTCTCTCAAAAACTCAGACTGTTTTTTATTTTTTAACGTTTGGATGTATGTCTAATTTCCTAAAAATGTCTATGCAAATAAGACTATGAACCATGTGAATGGATATTTAAATACATATGCATATATAAAATACATTTTAAGTGTTCTCACCAAAATAAAGTATGTAAGGCAAAACAAAAACAAAGCCCAGACTTTCAATCACCTTTGAACAAAACAAGGTTTTGTGTGTTGTTACTTGCTTAAGAGCATACTTCTAAATTATTGGTTATTAGGAAACTTGGCTCTTGAGACTACTGTTCTGTAGCAAAACATTACATGTGTTTAGTTTTTAAGCAGTCTAGAATAATTTTAGGCCTGTTTATAAAATACTGCTTATAAGTTTGTTGTGTAACACACGTGAGTTTTTAAAAATAATTTTAGAAATTGGCTTCTTTTAATTAGCTATTTCCTGGAGCTCCTTTGGTGGTTTTGCAGAGGTGCGTGTGTGTGTGTGTTTGTGTGTGTGCGGGCATGTGTGTGCTTGTGTATTTCAAATGCTCCAAGAGTTTTAGCCACACACGTTTGTCTAACCAATTGAACTGCTTCCATGGCAGGTGTCCCCTTCTAGGTACCAACAAGGAAAACTGACAAGGACATTGTCCTCAGAGCTGATTCTGGCTGGAAGGGTGGATGCTAAAAGGAAATGCTTAGCTTGAGATCCTGAGAGGCTCTAAAAGGGAAAAATAAGTTTGGGGATAGTGGTGTGATGCAGAAACAGTGGTTGTGGGAGGTACCTCTTGGAAAGGAGACCTGAAGATCAGAGGCCTGAGCAGAAGCGAGCAAGGATGAGCAACAGGAAGTCCCGTGAGGCCTGAGTGAAGAAGGGTAGCGCTAAGGAGATTGCCCTGGTGGGCCAAGGCCCAGCTGAGGTTGGGTCTTGGGTGGGGTATTAAGTGTGGGGGAAATCACTGGTGGTTATAGTGGTTTGCTGTGGCTACTATAACAGCATCTCAGACTGGTTGGCTTTCAGAACAGAAATTTATTTTCTCACAGTTCTTATGAAGACACTAGTCTGTAGAATTAGGGCCCCCACCCTGTTGACCTCATTTTAATTTAATTACCTCTATAAAGATCCTCTGCAAATATAGTCTCATTTTGAAGTACAGGTGTTGGTTAGGTCTTCACCATGGGAATTTGGTAGGATACAGTTGAGACCTCAGCTGTGGTCATGCATAAAGTGATCAGTTCATGGACAAAGGCTATTAATGTCATTCCTAAAGGACTGGCAGCTCTCATATTTTACAAGATTTTATTAGCTTATTTGAGTGACCAGGCAGAAAGGGATGGAGAGATTCAGTGCGACCTCAGGTCTCCATTTCTATTTTATTTTATGGTACCTCTTGCTTTCTTTGTGTGGGCACATGTCACACCAGATACCTCCTCAGAGAACTGTTTGCGCCCCACTAGATAGACACAGTACATCTTCCCGGAGTGTGAGTTCTATGTAAGTTACTGCACCCTTGATAGGAAGATAAGTATATGAAATGTAAAGCTGGCCTATTTTTAAGATGAAGTGGTTTGTGCTCATTGTAGACTGGTTATTGCCTGACTTCTTCTCATTCTTCCCATGCCAGTCGAAATGCCTTAGTAGAAAAAGCTGGAAAACACCACTGTAAATTAGTTTTCTAACAGTGTTCAAATGCCCTGATCTTTATCTACCATTTAATTGTCCTTCCCTTAGACATGGGAGGCAGCACACCATCATGCCTTCAAAAGTCAACTACCAGGCAAACATCTGGGCCTTGAAGGAAGAGGGCTGTACACACATCATAGTGACCACAGCCTGTGGCTCCTTGAGGGAGGAGATTCAGCCTGGCGATATCGTCATTATCGATCAGTTCATTGACAGGTGAGCAGTCATCTAAAATGCTTTGGGCTTTTACAACTGATGATCTGAGCACAGATGGATGGTGCATGGAAACTGCAGGGGAAAGGGGCAGGAAGGGCACAGACCTGCTGTAAGATTTTATTTTTTCTCAGTAAGAATTGTATATGTTGGTGGGGTACAATCTGGTACTGTTATATGTATACGCTGTACACTGAATATTGTTATATGTATATACTGATTAAGGTGATTAATCAACTAATTAACATCGTCTCACATACTTAACAGTTTCCGTGGTAAGAACACTTATTAGCAATTTTGAAACGTGTAATATATCGTTATTAATTATAATCACTATGCTGTACAGTAAGTCTCACAAATTTCTTTCTCCTGCTTAACTTACATTTAGTATCCTTTAATCAGCATCTCCCCAACCTCTCTGGTAAACACTTGTATGCTTATATTTTTAGATTCTAAACATATGTGAGATCTTGCATATTTGTCTTCCATGATACCCTCCAACTTCATTTGTTTCCTCACTTACTACAGTTTTTTGTGTCTAGTGTGTTCACAGTGGGGTTGCAGTTCATGCGTCTCACTGCCTGGCAGCTTGAGCCACCAGTGGTACATGCGTGACTGCGCCTCTTCCTCCACCAGAGGTATAAGCCACCTGCTGGGACAGCAGTACAGTGGTTCAGGCTGATGGGGATGTGTTAGTAGTATTCCTTTGTGTATATGTGCCACATTTTCTTCATCCAGTCATCTGATGGGGGACACCTAGATTGATTACATATCTTGGCTATTATGAATAATGCTGCTATGAACATTGGCTTTTTTTGTCTCTCCAGTACACTGATTTCATTTCCTTTGGATATACACCCAGAAGTAAGGTTCTTGGATCACATGGCAGTTTACATTTTTTAGCTTTTTGAAGAACATCTGTACAGTTTTCTGTAATTACTGTACTGTACTTATTTCCATTCCCACCAGCAGTGTGCAAACGTAACCTTTTCACCATATCCTTACCAATATGTATGTTTTGTCTTTTTGATGCCATCCTAAAAGATGTGAGATGATATCTCAATTTTAATTTGCATTTCCCTGATGATTAGTGATGTCAACCATTTTCTCACATGCCTTTTGACCAGTTCTGTGTCTTCTTTTGAGGAATATCTATCTGTTCAGAGCTTTTGCCCATTTTTTAATCAAGTCGTTTTCTTGCTCTTGAGTTGGGTATTTTATAATACTCATATACTTTGGGTACTAGCCCTTTATGAGATGTATGGCTTACAAATACTTTTCTTCCTTTCCTGTCTGTATGTTATCTTTTCATAGTGTGGAATTTTTAAACATGTACACAGTTTGGTAAAAAGCATAAATTGATACTTCTTTAGTACCGTATTAGATATTTATTTCAGCAATGTTCTCCTTTTCCCTTTGGCCTGATAAAAAAAATTTGTTTTTCAAGGACATGAAGAAGGTCTACAAATGCATTTAATAAGCCTTGTGGTCTGGTGGTCTCTTGACTTCTTGTTTCTTTTTCGTCCCATAGCATCTTCCCACATTTCTGGATTTTACTGGTTGTATCCTTAAGTATTAGTGTTTTCCCCTGTTCTTTGTGTTTGCTGTAAACCGGAAGCATTCTTAACTATTTCCTGATGGAATGAAACCACTAAGTTGAGTTATATGAAAATGCCCATTGTGTGGGTCAGACATGATTGAATATCAGCAATTTAAAGTGGTTCAACCTAATAAATAATGAAGGTAGTCTAAAGTCAGTATATGCCACTCACCCTGCCTTTTTTCCTTTTTCCATTTAATTGTTTCTGACACTGTATGTTTATTAATCTGTCTTTCCTTCTGGGATATGTCATGTGAAGGCAAAGAAGACCTTGTTATGTTTACAGTTTCTCTTCAGCACCCACCAGAGTGCAAATCCGTAGCTGCTCAGAATTTTTAGAATGTTTGAAGGGAGGGTGTATTTGTTAGAGTTCTCTAGAAGAATAGTCAACAAGAGCCGGGTGTGGTGGCTCACACCTTTAATCCCAGCACTCGGGAGGCTGAGACAGGCAGATCGTTGTGAGTTCGAGACCAGCCTGGGCTACAAAGTGAGCTCAAGGCCAGCCTGAACGGCATAGTGAGACCCTGTCTCAAAAAAAAACAGGGCTGGGGATCTAGCTCAGCAATCTAAGCGCCTGCCCGGCAAGCGCAAGGTCGTGAGTTCAATCCCCGGTGCCGCAAAAAAAAAAGAGAAAAAAAAAGAATAGTCAACAAGGAAAAGAAAATATATATTTATCTTTATGTTTATGAAAAGGGATTACTAGATAGGCTTAGAGGATCCAAGGTGGGAAAGTCCACAGTGACTGTGCTGGAAAGCCAGAGTATCTACTAGTTCAAGAATCTGAAAAGTCATCAAGGGTGCAGCATCAGTCTGAGCCTGAAGGCCTAGAAGCTCCCTGGAGAGTCACCAGAGTAAGTCCATGTTGAAAAGTTGAAAGAAACTGGAGGCCGGTGTCCACAGGTTGTGGCAGTAGCAGAAGACATATCTGCTCAAGAAGAGTGGAGCTTTTCAAATGCAGGTCATTCCCCACCCGCTACCCCCAAACCTCCCCTTTCATTGTATCCAGGCGACAGCCTACTAAATGGTGCCACTTACCATCAGTGTGGGTCTTCACCCTTCAGTTTGCAGGCCTACCTGCCACTCATTCTGGAAACACCTGCAGACACACCCATGGGTGTGCCCTACTAATCTGCTAAGTATCCAGTCAAGTTGACAATCAAATTAAAGGTCACAGAATTTGTTTAGGCAACATCTTGATCAAAATCTCTAAACCCATCAAAGTGTAGGTGTTTGGAAATAATGACTCGAGAAAGTTTGATATGATTGTTTTGAAAAGCAGAATACAAAACTGTACTCAGAGTGCTACAGATATCTAGTATTATAGGTGATACTGAACAGAAAAAGCTGACTTTGGCCCTGAGCCTGGGAAAACTTACTAAGGTGATGTAACTGTACACCGTTAGATTTCCCGTATCTTTGTCACATGCAGTAAATGTAGATATTTCAGATAGTGATACTTTTAAGAAAGCTGTTGAGCCAGAAATACAGAAACTAGAAAGAGAACAAGTGTTACCATCAGATTAGTTTCATTCTACCTTGGCACTTAAGATCTCCTGAGGCTGTGTGTGTGTGTGTGTGTGTGTGTGTGTGTCTTTGTTATTGAGATCTTTTGGTTTGGGGTTTTTTGAGGGAGGTGGGAGAGTGTTTGTTTGTATATTTGTTTTGGGTTTTGTTTTTTGTTGCTGTTGTTTTGAGACGGAGTCCTATTATGTTGCCCAGGCTAGCTGGAAACTCACTATGTAGCTCAAGTTGGCCTTGAACTTGGAATCCTCCTACCTCAGCCTCCTGATTGCTAGAATTACAGACATGCACTACCACACCTGCGTCTGGTATATATTTTTGTTTTATGAGCCTTGTGGTTAACCTGCCTTGTTAATGCTTCCTTGGAAGTTCAAAATCTCTAACAAGAGCCTTTGATGGAATCTAGCATGTTAGCTGCTCAGTAACTGGGTGCTGTTGAGAGTGGGCAAGTGGGCTGTAGGGGTCCGCTAGTTAATACCAGGGGATAGAACTTACCATGGCATCTCAGGTTTTATATTGTTTGCATATTACAGTGATTTGTTGATTTTAATATACAGTGTATATTAAAAGTCTGGGTACATAAGCTTAGTTAAGATTTTAAAGCTAATTTTACCTGTTTTTATTTTTTTAATGTGGTCAATGGAAATTCCACAATATTTGGTTCACATCTTAACTGCTGTTGACCGTCATCTCCTAAATGATAATGCCCTTCTGGAGTGTGTTCACGTTGTGTCAGGTACCTGATCCTGCGCTTTGTGTTGTCATCAAGTGGGAATTATGAGCTGGAGGTTGTGCTGTCTTCAGCCTGAAGTTCCCAGAATCACACCCACAGCCCCAGCGTGTGTGGCAGGACTGCGATGTTCTGCACAGCCACCCAGTGATTGTAGAGCTGCAGGGTCGGGCATCGGAGCGCCCCGACAGGTGTTTTCATCTTGGCTCTGTTTACTTTGGGTGGATCATTCACCTCCCCAGGTATTGGTCCCTACCTCAAAACTTAGGGTTAGACTGCGACTCTTAGGATCCTGTTCGCTGTGCTGCCCAGGAGCTAATTGGAAACTCACACCTTGGCTTATTGCCCGAACTCACCTGCCAGATTGTCTCAGAAAATCCATTCCATCCTAAAGTGTCTTAAAAGGATGGGAGATTGTTCTAATCTAAAAAAATCACTATAATCAGTCAATTACAAGTTTTTAACAGAAGGAGGCGTCAGAATGGAATAGTAAGACTTGATTTTATAAGTGATACAACTAAAGCATACCACTTTCTCTTCTCAGTGACCAGCACTGGGGGAACCATGCCATTCATATCTTGGAGATCATTAGGATTTAAAGGGACAGGTGGCTCTGATTTTGAAGTGTTGTTTTTTTTGCAACACTAGATTTGTACTCTAATAATGATTTATACTCATAGAGTAGTGTGACAAGGCTGGAAGTTCTTGTAAAAAAGTAGAGTCATTCTTTTCTCCAAATCTTCTCGAGCTGCATTCCAGTCAGTCAGTTGTGGGTGTGAGCAAAGAGGAAGCAAAGCAGGACTGCACGCCGCCGGGCAGAGCGGTGGCAGGTCCAAGTGTGTTTGGGTGCCTGCTGTCAGTCCCTGGGTCTTTCCCAGGCGTTGAGGACATGCCTAAGGTATTTAAAGGAAAAAATAGTCATCTTTCATCTGTGACTAAGGCGGGTGTGGAAAGCAGAGTATCTTGGTCTAAATCATAAATACCATAATAATGTATTTTTGTTTTCCATTTTTGTTGTGCAGTGACAGATTTCCTGACTCTCTCCTTGTCCTGGTCCCCAGACTCCCTATGAGACTTTCTTCACAAATAAAAAATTAAAAATCCGCTGGATGTTTGTCTGCAATAGGTTTTGTTAGTGTCTTAGACTCTGGCTTTGGCATCTTGTACCTCCTATTGTCTTGAATGAATCCGTTTCTTCTACCTGTAGAAGGTCTATTTTGTCTTAGCCACAAAGAGAACAGAACATGGACATGACTGGGACTTGTGCTATCTCTTGATGGTCACCAAATAGTACATTGAGCAGGCAAAGGAATTGAACCTTTTATCTGTCCTAAGAGACTCTCATCAAACCATTTATATTTGAAAAGACTCTCAGGCCAGGGGTGTAGCTCAGTGGCAACAGCACTTGCCTGGCAAGCACAAGGTCCTGAGTTCAATTCCCAGCACCAAAAATAAATAAATAAATTAATTAATTAATTCTATCTTTCTGGAGATAACACATGGTTATTCATATCTCTTTTTTTTTCTTTTTTTGGTTATTCATATACTATGCTTAAAGCTCTAGAGAATAGAGTGACTGAAAAGAATCTCATAAGACAGTAGCATCAAGATATGTAATTTGGTGGCTTCTGTCCTGTGGTGCAGACCCTTGTAAGTGCAGGGTCTGCCTGACTCTCACTGCGTCGCCTGAGAGGAAGCAAAAGCACCACGTTCTGAGTGCAGAGTCATGAAGGGGTCAAAGCCGTGCCCCCTCCCTAGCTTCTGCTCTGCCATGAGAATAAAGCAGCATTCTGAAGCCTTCGCTGCTCTTGGCTCTCCCGTTGGAATTCTTCATTCCTCCCTAGGGTTTTACATGTGCTTTCATTCCAGCATCTTCTCCTCTTCTCTTTGCCACTCACTGTCAAGACTTGTGATTTTCTTGCTGATTAATTCCACAGTGACTTCCTCTCCAGGTGTTAGCAGTAGCTTCTACAAAGGGCTTTAAAGAGACAGTGTCTCCTTTGAGTGCAAAAAATTGTAACTTTCTCCTTTCAGCCCAGCAGGATCGATGATGGGCATTTTCTAACGCCCAAGGCTTATCTTCCCTCTTCTCTGCCTGTGGCTTGGCAAGGGTCCTTTGTAAACCTGATCAGTCAAATTCTAGGATGAGACTTAGAAATGTAGAAGTGTGACTGCATTTGTGTGGCCTTTGTTTTGTTGCTGCTTATCAGTCTTGCAGCTAAAGGTGGCTCACGAGCAAGCATCTCACTTTAATGCCTGGCTTCAGCAGTATGTTAAATATCACGTAGGAATGAATTCTGAGATTTTTGCATTAGAGCAAAGCAAGACTTTCCCTGCTAGCTGCCTTCATCAAAGCATGAGCCATTTTGTCTCTTCCTGTGTTCCTGGTGGCACATGGCCCTCCATTTTCCACCCAGCTATTGTTAGATACTGCTACAGATTTTTTTGTCTGTGTAGACATGGTGACATGGCCTGTTTTCACCAGAGTGCCGTCACTGCCATGAAAGGATGCGGTCAAGGACTTCAAGCAGGTTTTACATGTGACCTTTCTCCTTTGTGCCATCAATCTGCATTATTACAGAAATTCAATTCATTATGTGTATTATGCAAGTGTAAAAACAAACAACTAGATCTGTAAATCGTTTGGAAAGATCCTTCCATTATATTAAGAGTAAGAAGTAAAAAGAAGTATCAGTCTAGTAGGACCGGCTTCTGTCACTTTCAAAAGTATCTCAAGGTGAAACTCATAAGCATACCCGTAAAGGAGGAAGATGAGAATTCTTACTTTTTAGAAGTTGCCTTTATCAGTAATGTTTTACAGGGTTTTTTTTTTTCTCTTTACAACGAGAAAAATACAAGCAAAATATGCAGATGAAAGAAAGCAGCGTGCACTTTCCAGGGCCGCTGTGGTTAACGTGCTGACCTGTTGTGCCTGCTTAGGTTCTGCTTAAAGAATGCACCGGAAGCATTGCCACTGGGGAAGTGAGGACATTTGAGTTTCTTCCCGACTCTGCCCCCAAATTCCTTTGTCGTTTAGTATCCTCACGTTCTAAATGTGGGTGTTGGATTGACTCCTTAGAATTCTGGCGTCCTTTCTCTGAAGATTATTTTCTGCCTCTTACTCTTACTAGAAGAATTAGAAGAGCTTGGGTGCGCTTCTGTGATGCCTTCTGACTCATCAGGAAAGTCCCAGTGGTAAGCACAGAGCTGAAGGGTCAATTATGTCTGTTTATTTTTCCTCCCCTAGACCCAGCCCTGGCTTGGGTTTCCCCCATGATGTCATCATCTAAAAGAGTGGCCCCAGGTGGAAGAGTCTCTGATGTCTCTTTCCTCCCAGACACAGGTCAGTGCTGATGATTAGCCTTGGAGGTTTAGGATAAAGATTTACAGGAGGAGACTTGCTTTGCTCTTTCTTCCATTTCTGTCATAGGCTCCTGTTAACCCTTACTGTACTCATAGCTTCCTGCTTACCTTCCTTACTTTTAGTTGAAAATGTCACCATCAACTTCATAGAGAAGATGAGTGCTGTTATACACTCAGCATTCTCTTTCCCACTCCTTTTCTCTACCTTCTTGCATTCCTGTTCTCATCTTGCTGTAGCTATACTTGTAGGATCAACTACTTCCCAATATGATGAGGTCTACTCTTAGTCTTCTCTGGAAAATGGTTCTGTTACTCATTTCTCACTGTAGAACCATAAGTCCTGTTAAGCTCTGAGTTCCTGCTAGGTGCTACAATTGGTTAATCCCATTATTGCATGCAGTGATTATTTCCCTGCTTTATAGTTGA
>RJWT010038741.1:0-12806 GCA_004365215.1 Cuniculus paca | reverse complement strand
TATTTCTTAGTTTTCATTAACCTCAACTGAATAAGTACTTATTGAATACCTTCTTTAATCCAAATTAAGGAAGTCCTATTTTAGTATAGGGGGACAGTTACTACAATAAAATTCAATAGTTACCTAAGTACATTGGTGGAATAAAAATAGAGGTTGTCAAAGCTCTTAATTTTATTAAAAGAAATAAATTTGATTTTGTCATTTATAATTAGACATGAAATCAAGTCCTATCTGCATAAAGTTGTCTTAACCCAAGCAGGGAAATTTTATTCACCAATTATATGTAAAATGAATACTATTTTTTATAGTCCTGACAATATTCCATTATAGCTTTGATTTCATGTATCTGATTGATCTTCTGCACACTCCAAGCACTTTGAATTTGCTTGCATAAGGTTGTCTATCAAGTAGTTAATGATCTGTGTGCAGTCTTTTATGTAAGTAGTTTTTAAACAACTTAGTGACCCTTTGATGTGCACGAATTTGGAAAAGTAAATATATAACATATTTTAGCATAAATTCTCTAAAATAAATTTTTTTTTCAAGATTTAGGATTAGATTTGAAATCTGCTAGGAAAAAAAAAAGATAAATTGCTTCTCTGCTCCTCATGAGGAAATAAAAAGCTCTTTGGAATATTCCTGGGATGATAGCTTTGCAGCCTTTGTTAAATATCTCAACTACATAGAAAACACATTTGCTACACCTAACCTCATAATATTGCATTACTTAAGATGTCAACCTTTGTTAAAACATTTCTTAAGCAGTCCCCAATTTATAGAGGAATTTGAAACCTGATGAACTGAAAAAAAAATGTTTTCAAGCATAGTGTATTTAGGTTTACAAATCTATCTAATACCTAAGGGTTCACATATTTGTCCAGAAATATACAATGTTTTAGTAACCATTTGTGCCACCATATATAACACACAATTCCCAGTCCTGAATCCTACTCTTTTATAACAGAGATTCCCAGATTGACTATACAAAAAATAATTAAGTAAATAAATAAATAATCCAAATATATAGAAGAGTTTTGGGCATGTTATACATTGACAACTGACACAAAATCTCACACATTTCCATTTTGCCTCTTTTATTAACAATTATCCCTAAAAGCAAAAATTGATTTTTTTCTTGATTTTTTTTAACTACTGCTAAGATAGGAAACTAAAACTGGGTCAAATGGACAACTAAGTGGGCAGAATGTGTCAAAGGTCAGAAAAACCAAGAAGACATGCCCAGAAACTGAACTTAAAATGACTCCACAGCTCCTGAGCACTGTACAGAACCAATCAGAAAATGATATTTTCAATCCCACATTTGAATCTGGTGTTGTTTGCAGGACCAATAAGAAAAAGTGTTATTGTCAATCCTTCATTTACATGTGGCGGGAAACCAAGTAAATTTTTCAGCAGAGTAGTTTAAATCCTGCACCTGGCCAAGACACTTTTTGATAGGACAACTGTCCCAATTCCTAATCTGCAGGAGAGGGAAGCCAGTTCATGGATTTTGGATGTAAAAGACTCCTTTCCCTTATCCTCTGGGCTGCTGTGAATCTGTTTGCCGGCCCTCTCACACCCTGCAGAGTATCTTTTTTGTCTTCAATAAATGTTCACTTTTGCTGCCTTTTCTGTGAGTCGTCCAATTCTTTGTTCAGGATGCCAAGAACCTGGAAAGAATCCCCACAGGACTCATCATCTGGTAGCACTACTATTTTAGCTCAATTAGTTTGTTGATGGTAGATTATTTAGTAAAATCTATTGATTTCATAGTAGATTATAATAGTGTTACAGAATTTCTAACATTATTGGCATTGTGCACTTGCTTTAAAAATATAACGTCTGCAGTGAGGGGAATGACAATCTTTTGTTTTGCCTGAGCCTAGGTAAAAACACACACACACACACACACACACACACACACACACACACACACACACACACGATGCATGCTATGTATGGAAAAGTGCAAAAACAATGTCAGATTTCAAGTACAGTGATATTCTAAAGTCTAAGTTCTTTATGAGAGGTAAGATGTGTTTAACAAAACAAACCCTGAACATCTTCATTAATCAAACCAAGTGTGGTTGCCTGTGTTTGCAGCTGCATGACAAAAATACCTCAGCCTCCAACTTCTTTTTATCCTAGCCCAGTTGGAGGTAGATGAAGCAGACTTTAGGCAAAGCTGTAAATCCTGAGAAACTTGTCTTTACCCTCATTTTCCACCTTTTTCCTCCTCCACATCCCCCTTTTGTCTTTCTATTCTTCTCATGCTTTCTGATCCCCAAACAGGAAGGGAGCTGAAAATGACCCCTTTATACCTATTGATTTACTGATTATCCTGCCACTGAAATGTCTTCCCCACTGAAGCATTACTTCAACCAGGCTTTTATCTTTTATTTCTGATTGTACCAGAATCATATTACTTGTTTAAAAGTCTTTGTTTCTCCTGCAAGATGGTGAGGAGATTGTTTTTGCAGAGTGAGCTAGGAAGAGGATCTTGGGCTCTTCTGAGATCATTGTTGCCTTACTAAAGCAAATTTGATTTAGACCTGATGGTGTTTGAGTTGCCAAACATATGGTGGATAGACTATGCCTATAAAAAAAACCTTTTACTGGATACTTGTTGGCTTAGCTAATTTTCATATTGTTGAGACAAAATATCTGATACTCTAAAGGCAGAATGGTATATTTTAGCTCACAGTGTGTGGAGGTTTCAGTCTGTAGCTAGCTGGCTCCAAGGCGAGGTGGTATGGCAGAGGGGAAACACAAGAAGGCAGGCGGGAAGCAGCAACAGCAGCTGAGCTGCGAGCCTGCCTTTCATTTTTAATCCATCTAACCTACAAGCCTTTTGAGTGGTGCCACCCACACTCAGGGTGGGGCTTCTGTCTTGAATAAATCCATTCAGCAACACCTAGAACTGTGCTAATTCCAATCAGTGGATTCAGTACCACACACTCTTAATCTCAGTATCACACACCCTAGATCTAACAAGCTCTGAAAAGCACTATCTATGAGCACAGGAAGCTTTGGGGGCACATCTGGATATAAGTTGTAATGCTTGTTAAAAATGGCCTGGAAAATTTTAGTCCAGATTGTTTCAATAGGGTTGAATACTAATCCATAGGGGAGAGAGATTAAATTTGACTCCACTGAAACAAAAGGTGGGAGGGATTTTAAATATCATAGTGAGTTAGTGAAAAGTTCTTGAGGATGTTAAGAGGGACAGTGGTCAGTGTGATCAGGTCACCAAAGGGTGTTCTTGCTAATTGGTGCTTAAGTGAGTTAAACTTCTACCCTCTTACAGAGACTAAGACTGAAGCCTTATCATTCTTGATTAAATTGAAATAGATGGCTCCAGGGTTTTTGAGAAAATCATTCATCATTAGTAAAACTAAGAGACTTGGTAAGAGACTTAAATGAGATTTAAATCTCAAAGGGGCAAAAAAAAAAGAATTGGCAAATTTTTATTTTTTTTATATATTCTCTAAAAAAGTGAAGTTAGTCTGGGGTCTGGGGTCTAGGAAATGGGAATTCAGGGGTCCAGAGTCAAGAAGAAACCTGTCTAGAGTTTACTTGCCTTCTCTACACCTCTCTTTACTATGCTCACCTTCAAACACTTCACTCTTGTGAAAGCTTGTGAAAGTTAATCTGATTTGATTAACATTGACCAGATGTCCCTGCATTGTTAGTTTCTTCTACATGCCTTTCCCTACCAAGGTAAGCCTGTTAATCATTTGCCTTCTCTTCTGATTTTAATCTACTCCCTGCCATCTCTTCCAAATGCCCGGTGGCTTGGAGTTGCATATGTTGTGTTCTTGGATATTTGACAATGTATTCACATTACATTGTATGTAATGTTTTTCATATTGTGGCTTTCTTATCTGATGTCCTCAAGCACGACTCCAAGTCTGATACTATTTATAACTATAGCTAGAAAGTTTTGCCTAAAATCAATATAGCATTCAGCTACGTTTTCTTCATTAATAAAGGTGTTATCAAATCAAGCAGTAATATGAATAGCCACAAAACAAAGTAAAAAAATGGTTCAGCACAAAGATGCCATCTAAGAGTGAGAGAAGTTAGCCACCTACATTGTACCTGGGCAGACCTCAAGCCCTGCCCAGCATATCCTGTATCAGTTCTTCAGTGCAAGAAGACGACCCTGATTTTTCATAATACAAAATCTCCAGCCCACTAAGAAAATCGGCTCCCTACTAACTGATTAAAATCTTTCCTGGGATTTATCTTCTCATCCCCACCAAGAAAATTCATAGGACATAATTTATAGAAGCACTTTTTCAAATGCCTGGGTAATTAGCACAGAATAAGTATACGTAGCAAGGGTGAGCTTTAGCAGAACAGTACAGGATGACCATTGGCTACAGTGATTCTATGTTCCAGTTTGCACTCAAAGAGTTCTTATAATACCTGCTTTTCCAGCATCGTTGTTGATGATATGATTATTTACTCTCAAATGGGCCACAATTTAGATGGAAAATTATAAGATCATGTTCGCTTTGTTCATTACTCTAAGTTTTGATCTTTTCTCAGGTCATCTACCAGTGTGAAGAAAAGCATGTATCTTTGTTCTATTCAGCTTTCAAATGTGCAATTAGATCTTGCGAATGTACACACACACACAAACACACACACATACACACCTCACTACCTCCAGAGAGAAAACATAGTTCTTAGAGTAACTACAATTTAAACATAATTAAAGAAGAAAAAATGGAACATAATGTGCAAATATGCCTGCCTAGAATGCAGCACTTTACATTATGATGCTAGTCATGAGTTATTCAGTGGATTCTCACTGCCTTGAAGTTTCAAGAGCAGAGATGTGGCAGGGACACTGAATTTATAGGAGAATTTCCCAGTGCTTTGAAAACATAACTTACCCCCACACTTAACAAATAACATTTTTAGGAAAGGTGTCCTTTGTCACTTGTGTGTGTAAACAAAGCGTAACTGATAAAATGGGATTTTTTTTCCCTTTCTTGCTCTAGAAAATCTCCCAAAGGCAAGTGGGAGCTAGCTGGTGGTAGAAGAGGGTTACTCTATTTAAAAGTGGACATTAGTTCTCAAATTTCTCAGAAGAAGAAATTGAAGTTTCAAGCAATTATGTAACATATCCAAGAACACAGCTAATTAATCCAGAGGGTGTCAGGAGCTCAAACTCAAGAGTGACTTAGCTCTATACGTCATTTCCTAAATTGGTTTCCAGTGCTGTCTGTGAGCTATGTCATCATTTGTGCAGTGTTTGTCTTCTCTAGAAGGGAGGGGAATTTCCTGTGTCTAGCATATACATTTTTAATAAACTGTAAATAATGAATGATTAGAACTGTGTATGAGAGGCAGTGGGAATAAGAATGAGAGTTAGAGTGAGGGGGAGGGACAGTGTAAAATCTTAAAGACCAGTGTCCATCCAGGACACTGTACATAAAATCTCTAGACTGTCATGAGTTGGAGCACACTGGTCAGCCCAATACCGTGAGGCAATGGGCTTCAAGAGTGTAACTGGTGACAGCACAGTCTGAAAGTTTTTCTTAGTTTTGTTGCTCCTAAGTTCAAAGAGACAGTTCAGGGCAGTGATCAAGAAATGAGCTTTGAATTCAGTTCACCCTTAGGGTGAGCACTTAAAGATATTCTCAAAAGTAGAGAAGTAACCACTTTAAATTTGAGATTTCATCTCATCTCCACAGAATTTTTATGAGGAACACACTGTTATTTGTTATTTTTTTGATTTAGGCGCCTGAGACCTTGGAATGAAATAACTCAAGCAAGGTCATGCACAATAAGTGATTTCCTCTTAGAGTCTGTCTGACCTTAGAGAATGAGCTCCTGGTTGTCCCTTTTCTTTTGGGCAGATTTATGAAAATTCTGTTACCACTAAGGCAAGAAATTACCACCAGTCCCACCTTCTCTCACACTCGCCATTGAGAAGGGTGTCTCCTATTTCTCCAAAGGTGTGAAGAGAAATGTCATTTTGTCAGCAGCAAACATTTACAGAATACTTACCAGGGCCACATACTATTGTAAATGCTTTGTATGTATGTGTTAATCGCATTCTTAAAATAATTCTCTCAGGCAGGTAGTACGCTTTTCCCCCATTGTACAGACAAACAAGTTGAAGGATAAAAGAATTAAGTAACTTGGCAAAGATTACCCAGAAAATAAGTAGCAGAGCTGGAAACTGAATCAAAGTATTCTGGTGCTAGGTTCTGTGTTCTCAACTGCTATGCAAGTATTTATGTTACCTTCTGATGGTAACTTCCACGTTAGTCTCACTTGCAACCATTGATGTCTGATGTGCCACTTATTCTGAAAAATGTTCTCACAAGGATAGTAGGAGCGTCATTGGGTTTATAATAATAATAACCAGTACTTACTCAGCTCTGTCTGCATGTCAGACACAGTGTTAAGAGCTCTACCAACCTTATTTAATTTTCTAAGCATAACGGTGGAGTAAGTTTATTCTTGTTTTTGCAGATGAGGAAAACTGAGGCTTATGTGTAAGTAACTTGTTCAAAGCCACACAGCTAGTAAGAGCTGTGTAAAATCCAGCTCCTGTTTGATTTTCTCTTGCAGACACTTGTTGCTCTGCAGCTTCATACCAGAGGTTATTTTGGGTTTTGATTCATTAATTAATGTTGCAGTAGTGGCCATTTTGCACTGCTTAGGGAAGTTATGTTATTATGTATGCTCGCTTCACTTTCAGGAGAGAAAGGTAAATGAACAAAAGAACAAACACACATCAGGGATCTTATCAAGTGATAAATTGATACCCTTTGGTCACCATTGGTTTACTACTATTTTTTACATTATGTATTGTGGTTTTTTATTTGTTTAAAACTACACCTTTGAAACCCTCTTTGACTGGATACTTAAAATTTTGGCCAAGATTAATACTGAAGGTGTAAATGATATTTAGGAGGTATTTTTTTTCCCAGCACTGGGGATGAAACTCTCAACCTCGTACTTGCCAAGCAGGTGGTTATGCCACTGAGCTAAACCCCTGGTCCTTGTCTTTTTGAGACAGGGTCTCACTATGCCGTTCAGGCTGGCCTTGAGCTCGCTTTGTAGCCCAGGCTGGTCTTGAACTCACAATGATTCTCCTGTCACAGCCTCCCAAGTGCTGGAATTATAGGTGTGCACCACCAGGCCAGGCAGGAGGTATTATCTGTTTTATAGAAATATTTACATTAGAGATACTTCAATATAGGGATCTATATAGTATACATACTATGGTTAAATGTACACACTTATAAACAAAACAGAAATACATGACTTTCTAGACTATTATTAAAGATGTACACAAATATTTTATATAAATTTAGAACTGGGAGGAAACTTAGAGATCAAATAGCTCAGATAGGGAAACTAAATGGGATCAACTGCTTATGTGACCAGTCAAGCTTTCAGATATCTTATAATACTCATATTCAGTCTTAGATGTTTTATGAGTTCTTTGTGATCTGTCTTCTTATGCTTCTCTTTTTTCTTAGTACACTCTGTGACTATTTTCATCAATAGATCTTTAATCACAGATATAACACAATCCCAATAAAAGTATTGATAGCATTCCTCTAATTCTGGGCAAAAAAGCAAGTCAGGAGGCATCACAATTCCTGACTAAATCATACTATAAGGCTACTATGATTAAAGACAGCATGGTGCTGGCAAACAAACAGACCCAGGGATAAATGGAAGATGCAGAAACAACTCCAACCTTATCTTCGACAAAGGGGCCAAACACCTTCACTGGAAGAAAGAGAATGTCATTAGTAAATGGCGCTTGTTCTTGAATAACACCGACTTCCTCTGTTGATACGTCACTGGCCTCAAAAACCACCCCATATATAGAGAATCTCTTGGTGTACAGAAGGATATGGACTTATGAATCTGTCAAGTGACAGAGACAAAATACTAGAAGTTCATTCTTCCTTCGGGGAATAATCATTTTCTAAAGTTAAGTGACTTTACCCCTACAGATTTGTACGTAGCATAACATGTAATAAATTCTAGAACGGAAAAGAAACTGAGGTGCTTTTGATTTTGTAGCTAAGAATCTGGAGTCTAAGTAAATAAAGTTAATTCTTGAAGAGCTGTCCTGAGCAGTTTGGGACCAAGAACAAGATCTTCCTAGATTAGAGTCCAATGCCACATTGCTTTTCTGCTGAGCAGACTTTCCTTGATTACCTTGGAAATTTCTTCTCTGATGTAAACATGCTTTTAACTAATGCCACAGTTTTTTTCACTACATTATATTAAATACTCTACTATCATAATTTGATCAAATTCTTCACTGTATAGATAAATTTCAGCATTAGGGATCTTAATTGATTTGCCATAGATTAAGTGGAAAAGATTAGTTTGTAATAGTGCTGGATACAGAAGCTAAGAGCTTCTAAGCTCACCCCAATCAAAGACTCATTGAACACATCTCTGAAGGGAGAAACTTCATTTAGCTCTTCATTAGAACAAGTCCAGCACACATACACAGATTTCCACAAAATAGCTAAAATCAGATGTTTTTATAACTTTCATTAAGCTTATCTAAGCATGACCTTAAAAAATTATTAAAATAAATTTTCTACCGCCTGAGAACCCTTATAGTAAACTATTCAGTCATTTATTCATCTAGCATAATGTTTTTCTATTATGAATCTCAAACTGGACCTTATGCCTGAGTACAGGGATAAAAACCATACATTTGTTCCTCAATATCTACTAGGAGGAAACAGGGACATAAAAAGTAATATTGGGCTGCTGAAACAGCTCAATGGTAGAGTGCTCACATTGCATATGCAAAGCACTGTGTTTGATCCATAACAACAAGCACATGCAATAAATATAGAAAACCATTACTGTTGTTATGGAAATCAGAAAGTGTCACTCAGAGATGGAGTGGTTCGGTTTACCAGATGTGATTAATTTACAGCTTCCCAGAGTAAGTGACGTAAGTTGCTCTGAATCTTGAAAAATTAGATAGGCCTTTCCTGGATTAGAAAGGGGGTACACATTCAAGAAAAGAATGAGCAAGGGTATAGAGATATGAAAGTGTGGTTTGTATATGATTCTGAGCATAGTTCGTGTGACTTCAGTGTAAAAAGTGAGGTTTGGAAAGTAAAGCTGGGTAAGTCAGAAGTTGGCCAATGGAAGGATGTTTCTGGTACACACAGAATTTGAACTTATTCCATGAGAAATAAAGTAAAAAATGGCTCTATATTATGGACTTGCTGTTAGAAAGATCAGCCCTGGTAAGATGCATTTGTATGTGTGCAGAAAATCAGGCTAACAAATAGGGAGACCAGTCAGGGACCCATGACTAGGCATGGAAAAGATGCTAATGATGCTTAAAGTAAATAAAAATGAAGATATAGAAGAAAGAGGGAAATTAAGGAAGTGTATTAAGAGGCAGAATTGGAGAAATCATGACCAAAGAGATATGGCAAGTAGGAAATCAAAATGACATTGAACAGAAAATTAAAGAACTAATCATTCTGGCTGTATATGTGTGTATTCCACTCTCCACATCTGTAACTGAAAGGGAATTATGGTTTTCTTAACCATCAATTTCCATGTGGTAACATGGTAAAGTTGGACTGTATTATTCTTTAAGTCTCTAAAAATGTATGATTCTCTTAGATGTGTAGATTTATAAATACATTCACTTAGATCATCTTAGACTCCATAATAATTGTCACTAACAATTTTAAAATAAGTGTAAGCATGTAATGGATTTTAAGCATTTTATAACTGTTTTATGCATTTTATACATTTAAGCATTCTGTATAGTCAGTTAAGCCTTGTTACAACTTTTGTCACATTTTCTGGTTTTTGTTCTTTATACTCACTAAGCCATTTCCCTTAAGTAGCACTAGGGCAGCATTTGACCCTTTTTAGGTCGATTAATGAGAATGTTATTGCATATTATTTCCCTAAAGTTTACTTCTGCAACAGATAAATATTATTATCATTAGCGTAACATAGTCTAAATTTGTTTCTTACTCATGTTAAATTCAGCAGGTGACAAGACGTGTCTCTTCTACATAGTCATTCAAGGCCCCATGCTAAAGGTAGTTCTGCCATTTTTTGTGAAGGTTTCAAAGGTCACCCCTGGCATCCTCTATCAGAGAGGGGAAGGCAGAGTGGGTGATGTAGGAGGAGATTCTTAAGGTTTGATATGAAAGAAACACAACTTTCTTTTGCTTTATTCCATGCATCTCTGCCACATTTAACCACAAAGGAGAATGGAAAGTGTACTCTGCTTGTGAGACTAGGAGGTTAGTGAGTGTGGGTTTGGTGCATAGGAAGGTACTCTCTTTTAAGGCTGGAACTTGAACCTAGATCATTTGATTTCAGAATCCTCAGCCAAACCATGGTGCTATATTGCCTGTCAGACTAGATCTGCTCCATAGCATTGACAGAAATCAAGCTGTCACATGAAGAAATGTGAGAATGTGGGTTGACTCTGTAGTGAACCTTACAACATGCAGTTAAGATTTGTGAATTTCAAAAACATCCCAGACTTTAGAACATTTGAGAGCTATTGAATTCAGTGATACTGGCAAATATTAAAAGCAACGATAAAAAGTTTAAAAGAAAGTAAAAAGATGTGTCTAAAATAAAAACTTTATAAACTCCTAGTTTTACAGTAAATACAGTGACTTAATGAAGTTAATTCGTGTTAGTTTGGAGAGACTGAAAAATGTGTTATACTGTGACTTTGATTTTCCCACAGAGCTAATAAATTGTTCTCATTATAAGGAAACTTAATAATTTCATAAACCTATGGTTTTTGAGTTGGAAGAAAATTTAGCTAAATTACTTCTAAATATGGCCTGAGTTTTTCATATTGCATTTAAAGGAGACCTACAGACCTAAATTACTTACCTACATCTCACTCTTCAGGGACAAAGCACTACATGCTGCCGTCCAAGCTCTTTGGCTTTCTTTTCAGTTTCTATTCATTGTGTCATTTCCTTAAGAAGCAATCAAGCTATACTAGACTTCTTCTTAGAAAATCTTACAGGTATGCTATTAAGAAAAAGAACCATATGAATCCTATAGTTCCAGAGAATTGGGGATGTTCTAATTCTTTATTGTGCAATTTAGGGTTAAACAGAAATTCTACTTTTAACTCTTGCTATTTGCAAAATTATACATATATATGAAAAAATATATAATATATATGAAAATAACATATATATTTTACATATGACCATTTTCCTTTGATTATAACTTTAGTTGGCTTTAAGGTCATCATTTGCAACATAAATTTACACTATAAGGTAAATGTCCAAAGTGTGACTATTGGATTGAGAATTTCCTGGATATTGGTTTCAAGGTAAGAGTCTGTTTATTTGAAAATAATTTTTCTGTGTCATAAGTTGCTTTAGTTTATTATAACATTAATTTTAATAAAAGAATTTGTCTTGGCAGTGCAATTCTGGGTCATGGAACAAAGACATTATTGTGTTACTCCAAGAAAAAAGGGAATCACTGAAATCTATTCTATAAAGTATTGTAGAAAATCCTCTGGTTGAGAGTAGACTTTTGTTAATAGACACCATACTGTTAAATGGAAACTTTAGCATTGTTATTCTTTAGTGGCAATCTTCCTTACCTATTTTAATTGAATTTTTTCCCAGTGTAAAGTAGCACTGTTTTAGAAAACAGATTATGTAAAAAAAATGTCATTGTCATTTGGCTATTTCCTCCCTGAGCTGAATGTCTTGACTTCATAAATTACTGGAACTTGTGACATTTTATTCAGCTATGTAAATGACCATTTCTTTTAATTAGATTCCATCAGCATGAGAGTCTAAAAATATGCCCGATTTTCTCATTCTAATGAATAAAAGTGAGAAATTAGCTGTCTCAAAAAGTTTTGTTTCAGCACATTTTTTCCATTCAAAGTGATTTACAGCAACCTAAATCTCCTAACTAGTGTGTATTTCAGATGCCTATTGGTGCATGTAGGTGATGCATTATTTCTGCTTAGAAGGTGTAATGCACACTCTCTGGGGATCTAGTCAAGCTGGGTAAAACTATTAAATAGGGGTATATGAAGACAAACAAAATTTCTGGATCAATGAGACAAACCAGAATACAAATAAGAACTGAAATCTAATGGGGAGGAAACTGAGTAGGAGCGAATTCACAACTCTATGCTAAATTTACTCTATTCTGTAGCTTAAGTGTCAGATTGATTTTTTTTTAAAAAACAGGAATCTTGTGTCAATACAATTAAGTTTATAAGAGAAGTTTTGAAATATGAAATTAGAACTTCTATAAAATATACATAACTTTTCCTAACATTCACATTTTGTAATTTACATGCATACTCCATCACTTTGATATATGTCAATTATATAATAGTTAAAAATAAACATAATGAACATGTAAGTAATGTTATGCAATTTTCAGGCAGTTTCATGCATATTATCTGGTCTTTATGAGGATACTATAGAGTCATTTTCAAGATGAACAAACCAATATTGTGGAAAGTAAATGAACCTATTTCAAGGTTTACTTAACTGTATTGTAAGCCAAGCTATGCTTAAACTCAGGTGTTTCAATCCCAGAGCCCATGTCTTTTTGAGGTTGCCAAGCATTGCTTCTGGGGACAGTAACACTCTTACTGTGTTCTTCCACATCACCTGAATTTTTAGTGTGTTTTATGTGTTTGCCTAAGAAAAATAACTTTTTTTCAGTACAGGGAATTGAACCCAGGGCCTTCACACCGAGCCGTATTCTCAGTTCTTTTTAATTTTCTCCTCCTCCTCCTTTTCCTC
>RJWT010038740.1:0-12803 GCA_004365215.1 Cuniculus paca | reverse complement strand
GTTAGTTACATGTAGTCAACTCCTTTTGTTGCTCTCTTGCTCTTAAACTCTTTTTGGTCCTTACCTTGCCCTGAAAGACCCAATGTGGTTGAGCCCCTACCTATTTTTCCAGCTCCATTTCGCACCACATTCCCAGTCTAACTACTTTTTGGTGGCTCAGGTGCAGGCCACATCTTCCTGCCATGGGAACTCTGAACATACTATTTTCTCTGCACAGAATATAATTCCTATCCATCCTTCACAGTATTTTACTTCTAAACATTTTTCATATATTTTACAGTTTCACTCTTAAACACATTTTATAACTAGCTCTACCACTGTTAGTTTTTTAGCAATGTCTCTCCTGACATGCCACAACAGACAAATCCCATCTTCTGTGCCCTTTCAAAGTAAAGGCATTGCTGTTGGTGCCGCCTACCATCCTCTCTGAATCACCTCTGCATGCTAAAGGAAATCACTTGCTGTGAACACTTCTGGCTTCGTGTTCAGTGGCTTTGTTCTGCCATATGACCACTTCATCCTGCACACAGGTTAGAGGTGAATAAGATTGGTGTGATCAGCAAGAACCAGATTGGGTAAACTTTAGGGTCCTGAACACACAGCATCTAAATTTTAGTCTAAGTCCAGCAGGAAGGTACTGGGGAGTTTTAAACTGGGGAAAGATCTGATTACATTTTTTAAAGTTCACCCAAACTACTGCTTCATGGAAAACAGGCTATAAAAGGACAGGTTTGAAGGCACACAGAAATCAGTTAGGTTACTGTCAAGATGATGTTTCTAGAAGGAATCATTGGCAGTGCAACTGAAATTGTAATTTTAAAAATGGCTTTTAGTAGCACAGCAGCAAGAGCCTTCATGTTCAGGGTCAGCTGCAGAATGGCAGCTTAACTGAAATTTGTTCACCCAAGATGGTTATCAGAAAGGTGTTAAAATCTTACTTTTTTTAGGTACAAAGCAGGGATAAGTGAACAGTACATAAATTGATATGCAGTTTATAAGTAGTATCAAGAGTTCATGAGGAAGAGGAAATTAGAGAAATAATGCCTAAAAGAAGGGAACAACAGGAAAAAAGTTCAGAAACACTGCCCTAGAATATTTTCACAGGCTGTAGGCTCCTTCTTAGGGCCATCAACAGCTTCTACACTGGCCTGGGATGGCCCCTGGCCTCCTGGACCAATGGCTCTAAAACTTCCCTGTCACCTCACGTTTCCTTGGAGCTGTACAGACAGACTCATTCAACTTCTCAATGGGTAGATGGTCCAGTAAGATACGATGGTCTATTTGCAAGTCAGCTTCTCTGAACACAGATGCTCCTGTTTATGGACTCACTAGGATACAAGTGAAGGAAGGAAGTTGTAGGAATTAGCGTAATGCACACATTGTGAATCTCAGCAGGATCTCTTGTCCCATGTTTCTCTTTCTGACAAGATCCTATCTACCTCTCACCTAATAAATTCCTGTGCTTTCATCAGAATCCAAACTAAACTGTCTCCTTCCATGGAATCCGGGGCACCACACTACTACTCCTTCTTTTGAGTATTCAGAACACTTAGTGATATGAGTAGCTATTATTTCTGGAGCAGTTGTGATGTTTAATCTAAAATATTTTTTTTTTACTCCTCTCACTGTAAAGCCCATTTTAAAACCTAGTTTAGACAAGTGAAGGAGCTTACTCAATGTCAAAGAGCCACCAAAGGGTACAATTGAGAATCAACACCAAGCAGCCTTAGAATCTCTAGACTGCATACACACTGCTATAGATGATAATCAGCAGCTCATGTGTCTCTTTCTTTATTAAATCCAACATAAATAATCCACATTCTGTGTCATGAAATAAAAATGAATTTCACAACCAAATCCTTTTGTGCAACGTTAGGGTATGTTATGGTGTATACCTGGATTTCCCCAAAGCCTCATGCGTTCATAGGTAGAGCTTTAGGAAGGTGACTGGCCCATTGGTGTATGATACTCATCATTGGCGAAGTCTACTGATGGATTTATAGTTGCATGTGATATTGGAAGATGAATGCTGGTGGGAAGAGGTGGGTCACTGTAGGCATAACCTGGAAGGATGAATATTCTCCCTCCTCCTTTGATCTCTGCTCTGCTTCCTGCCTGCCATACCATAAACTGTTTCTCCTCTGCCATGCATCTCTGCTAAGCTACCCTGACTTGGAGCCAGCTGATTGTGGACTGAAACCTCTACAGTCAACTAAGTCAACTTTTCATTTTTTAGGTTGTAAGTGTCAGATATTGATATCCCAGCAACAAGAAAGTAACTAAGACAGAATGTTACTGCCTGAGACTCAGTTTCCTCACATATGAAATGGAAATAGTAAAATGCCTACCTAATAGATTTGTTGTCAAGACAGAATTAGATATAACTTTTAATCCACTTATTACAGCAAGTGACACATAAAGAAAGACTCATTTGATTACTCCTGTGGGCCTATAGAATGCAACATCCTAGGAAAGAAAAAGAAGTAATAGCTCTCAGGGCATTAACACATTAGGAGTTCAGCATATGTTGGTTGCTCTGACTTCTTGAGTACAGGAGCTCCGTGTTACTGAGTATTTAATTTTTATAGTTCAAAAATACTTAGCACCAAATAAATGTGCAATAAGATTTTAGTGAGTGAGTAAAAATGGTTTACATAATTTCAGAAACCTAAATTACTGGGGATTATGAGTGACTGGATTAATGTTGCAGGTTGACATTTATCAAATAGTAAGTAAAATACCTAAAAGCAAAGCACAAAGATGCAATGCCCAGAGGTCACATGCATGAAAGCCATTGAAACACAGAGCTACCACTAACCCAATATTATATTCACAGAATATAATACAGTGGTATAGCCTGAATGATATAGAAGTAAAGATAAATAAAACAATAGGAGGTGGAGAGAAGTGGGAAGGAAATTTCAAAAGTGTTAATCTTTTTAAAACAGGTAGTCAACTGATGTTATCTGAAGAAGAAAGTCATTTATAAATACATCATTATAAGGACAATGATAACTTATTTCTAAAAAAACCTCATGAAAATTTATTTTTAGTCAGAATTTTCTTGAAGAAACAATACATCTTGAAATGAGGTAAACACATTTGAAATTTCACCGTTCAGTTTCAATTCATTTTGTTTAACTGCTTGAAATTCAAGAAAACTGTTAATGTATTATTTTTGTTATATTTAACCTCTCTGTTTGCTTTTATGACAACATTTCTGTCTGAACTTGCAGATAGATGAATGTCTGAAAAGATGCTAAACTAAGGATAACAGTTTGAATTGTAGTATTTGAAATTCTTTTAAAAATTACTTTTTTAATTTTCCATTTATTTGAACTCTTGATAATTAACATTCATTTTTAAAGTGTATTCCCTTACAATAACAAGAAAACACAAATATCCCAAAATGTAGTCAATTCTTGCTAGTATAAATACAGATTGTTATTTTACTCTTATTTTACTTATACACTTTGTTTTTAATTCCCAAAAATTTTTCAAGAGGATTTTTACATCTCTGTTTCGCATTCATATTATGTTTCTTTCATTTTAACTTAGATATTAAAAAGGTAAAGTATGTTTTTCACTTATACTATGAATATTGTCTTTTAAATTACTTTGAGAACTCAATTTACAAAGTTGAAAAGATTAGTTTCCTTTGAATGTTCTATATTAATACAACTCACTTAAACAATTAAAAATGGCTATATGTATGCTTATATTTTGTAAAGTTTGTATATAATTGAGATATAATAAGAAGTTTCATAATGTCAGACTATGTCTGATGGAGTCTTTAAGACTAAGATTTTGAAATTAAGTGCCTATCCTTGTCTTTCCTTGTTTAAGATATGATTACTAAATGTCAATATTTGCTTGCTTTTGTAAGTGACAAACTAGAATAATCCAGCTTCCTCTCTCTAGTTAAGAATAATAATCTAAAATACACAATGGCAACACAAGTATTAAAGGAACTGGCTTATGCTGGATGTTTTGGATTGGTAAATAAATTATCTGAGCTACCACAGATTTAGTTATCAGAGCAATTTTTTTTTCATTTACTTGAGAAAAATTTGGGAAAGAAGTTGGTAAACTGATTTATTCCTTAAGATAATTCAAGGAATCTACTTAGTTTTATATGGAAATTCAGTATTCCCAGAATTTTGCATTATGATATCAATACTACAGAAAGTATTTTTTTCAATTACAGTGAACCACTGGTTATATAAATATTAATCAATGCTTATTTCAACTAAGAGAACAGGAATTAAATCTTTGTTTCCTCTAGGTTAATATCACTCTCAATGAAAGTTTGTGGTTTATGCATTTTTTTAAATAAAGAAATTTTTCATAAAACTGTATTTGTGAAATGCTTTAACTCCTACTGCATTCTGTCAAAATGTGAGCTTCTATTTCACCTCTAAGAGTTCAAGATATTCATAGGGAAATAGAATCTTTGCTTTAAGGAAAACTTGGACATTACCCATCCTATGCATCTCCTCCCAATGCTGGACTCTCTCCTTCGCCACAACTCCTGAAGAGCCATCCAATCCTGCCCTGAATTCTTCTATTGCAAAGAGTTCTCAACCTCAAAAGGAATGGCATTCCAGACAGCTCCATATGCAAAAGTTTTCTCTTATTTTGAACCAAAATCTATTTCCATTAACTTCTTTCCACCTCCATGAAGAGGTTTCATTCTTGAAGCCTCAGCATATCATTTGCCTATTCTCTAATGGTCAGTGGTCCTACTACGAGGTAGTGTTCACAGCAAAAAACAGTTCCTTAAAAAAAAGCCAAAATTTCTTCCAGGATCACAAACACAACTCAAGGCACTATCACATTAGATGATTAGATGAACATATATTAAACAGCTAGATTCTATCTTACTATATCTTCACCTATTTTCAGTTTCAATTTCCTCTTCACCGTATTTTTCTGCCTTTGCAACTCTGTAGATCATTCTTAACTTACTTTTGGTTGTAAGAAACTGAAAGTGCTTTGGGGTACTTTAAGCAAAAAGAGAAGTATAATTGGTTTCATAAAATTGTCTATGACTTTCATGAAACTGAAGAAACAGAGGAAAAGTGAAGAGTAACAACAGGCAACAGGGTCTCTGCAGCAGCTTCGCAGGAATCCCCCAGAGCACTTCTCTTTCTCTGGTTTAACTCCAGTAACTCCTAGTTACTGCATTCCTCCAATTCAATACTCTGATTTGGGAAAGAGAAGCGACATGGTCCAGTTTGGATCATAATTCTATCTGTGGTTTAATTAGTCCAGGCCAAGTGACAAGGTCATATATATGGGGACCCTACCCCTATAGATCGTGGTCATTTCCAGAGAAAGAAAAAGGGATGTGAACAAGACAGACACCCAAAATTACTGTGCTTTGATAGGGAAGTAATGTTCTGAAATGTTAATCTGTTATTTTTATTTCCCTTTATGTTTTTCTTTTTTACCTGACCCCCATTAAGGCAGGTATCAGAATTGGGAGTCATTGCATCAGGAGAGCTATGTGGCAAGTAAAACAGAAAGATCCAGTGAACATTTTTAGATTTGGTTTTCTAAAACTGTAAACTCTTAGAAGGACATGAGGAGTTTCTTGAAAGATATAAATAGGAGTGAGATTTATGGCTATGAAGGGATTTGTGGATATAAAGAAATAGGAGAGGAAGATTATCTCTATGGGGCTGTTAGGAAAGGAGAGAGAAAAACTTGAGGATACAGGAGGAGGGAGCACCCAGTCCTGCTTCCTTGCACTCTCCCCAAGGAGGCCACAGACCATACAACCATGTGTGGTGCATCCACGCAGCAGAAACCAAAGGAGGTGTCATCAGAAGGTTCCTATGGACCAAGCACAACCTAGACACAAAAACAACCACTCAGTCATGGAAATGGAAACATTGGACACTGCATTAACCTTTGTAGCCTGATGCTTTAGCGACCAGAGTCCCTCCCACAGTGTTGCAGTACGCTGTTAGTCCCTTGAATCCTGGGTCTAACTGGAGTGATATGACCCTAAAAAGGATGGTGGTAAAGTTTTACCCCTTTGCAGAGAGAAAAGGCCACAGAAATGAACATAACTGGTTAAAAAAATTGAGATGGGATTCTTCTTTTGTACTTATCCTTGTAGATGGAGATTCTCACTTATTATGCTTGAATATAAAAGACAGCATAATGAGAATCCAGTAGTTTTGATTCTTCTCCCTGTGAATTTACCCCATTTTTTCCAGTAATAGCATACATACATCATGCCATGGCTGTTGTACTAAAAGCCCTCCTTTTAAAAATTGGAATAGCATTTTTAAACCTGCTTTTTATTTATGAACTTAATTTCTGATGCTACTTTCCAGGGCTCATGTATACCCCTATATAATGCAGTTGTAGACTATGTGACCCTTTACCCTGTACAAATGTTTTCTCATTCTCACACATGATCTGGGCAGAAACCCCCTATACAACCATTTTGGAGCCTTCCGTTATCTCCATTTTGCTTTATCATTTGCTCAGTTTGTGAATCTGATTTTCAAAATTTTGTTTTTCTTGATAACTTCTGTGGTTGTTGAGCTCTTAAATTTGTCAAATAGTGCTTTAATTTAGTAGCTATAGATACCTTCCAATCAAAAAAGAAAAAAAGAAGCCAAGCTTCCAAAGTTGAATCTGAGAGTTGCCTGCCCTCTTCATTTTTTTAGTCAGCAGATTATTACTTCCTGAAGAGAAGTTGATTGATGTAAGGAACAAAACCCAGGGAGTTGGGTGACTTGGATTTATTCCCGGCTGTGCCACTGACCGTGAGTGACCTTGAGCAAGTTTCCTCATTTCAGTTTTCTTTACTATACCATGAGAAAAATATCTTGTTTCCAACCTAGAAAACAATTTGGGTAAGAATTACATGTAAAGAGGCAAAACAGAACTGCTTAAGATAACACCGTTTATTTAATTATCAATGTGTCATGGTTTTCCTTAACATACTCTTTTCATGAAGTTTTCAGCTCTTCAAATAATCATAAAGATAAAAATTCATTTATGTTTTCAGGGTTTAAAATTAGGACCAGCTTAAAACAAATCAGAAAGTGTCCTTAATACAAGGACAGTTCTCTCTACAATATTATGTGTCATATATTTTAAACATATTTGAGAGTTGAATGGGTAGGAAAGAGGGGATTCAAAAGTTCCTGTAGGTGGGAGGTAGAGGATACTACAAAAGAAACAGAAATAAAAGGAGACAAGGACATTGGCAAATGAGGACAAAACTGATGCCAATTTTGTAAATGAATTCTGTTTTCTGCAGATCTGCAGGCTTAAAAAAGTTATTTGCAAAGCTTTCCAAATATGAGCTAGGCCCAGAGAATTTTCTAAAGTGCCTGTCTTCATCTGAAAAGAGACATGGTGACCATTTTAACACCTAAAAAAAGCACCTCTTGTTTCTCACTAGATACTTACCCAGAATACTGCGCTATATTTATGGTTTATCCTGCTTTAAGTGTTTAAACATTTTAAAGCCAGGAATGTTCTCTGTGGCTTCCTAGGACACAGAAAGTAAATTGTAAACCCAGCAAGCAAAATAAATACTATCCAATTTCTACTTAGAGATATACCCTTAAGCAAACACATCAACCTCTCTGAATTCTGATTTCGTCAGCCATAAAAGAAGTATAGTGCCATTTACCTACTGCTGTAGTAAGCTCAAGATGGTCACAGAGCGAACATACAATTCCTTCTCACTGTCTGCCCTTAGACCAGACTTTGAAGGTATTTTTCACACAACAGAATATCAACAAATTAAGTGGATTCTCTGGTGTTAGTGGTGAGAAATCAGATTATTAGTATTCACTGGGCTAAGACCACACACATAGGCTTTCAGATCCAAATAGCAACGCGCCCTCTGACAGTGACAAGAATTTTATTTACTGTCTTTTGAGGACCCAATACATTCTAACCTGACAATATATGCCATGTTGTAATTCTCACAGAGAAGATCATTGAACACTAAGACATCAGTAATTCCAAAATATTTTCTCCATCCTAACTCAGTAACCTTTATAGCATCAAAGAACAGAAACTCTGCTCTTGAGGACTTAGAGAAACTGAGACCCTTGTAAGAGTTCTGAGGACTCAAAGAGGAGTTCTTGGGGTGCATAAGACAGTATCATGATCACCTGTGCTCTGCACAGGTGGGTTCCCGCTCACTCGCAAATGATGCCACTCATTCATTTGAACTTCATTCATGCAAACATTAAGGTTTGGGAAATCTTACAGTTTTTCCCAATTGCTATAGTGAATGAGCACCCAGGAGGGCTTCTCCTAATAAAAACTTTTCTCCTCTCTGGAACATCTATATTTTTCTTTCCATGTCTTGCAGAGGACACCACTAGAGAAAGCATCTAAGATTGAATGAGTATGGATATATACTCGTGGGTTAAAGTTATGCAAACATGGCAAACAGTGTTTAACAACAGTGCTGCTCTGTTTGATGGATTTTTAAAATATCAACTTTTGGTTCCAATTTTAGAATATCTGCGGCCAAAGTGAGCACCAAAATATCAGCCATTCATGCTCTCTATTTCTTTCACAAAAACATGCAGGAAAGTACTCTTATTTAGATATAAATTGTAAGGTAGGAATATAAGTATCAGGACCCTGAAAACAGCAGCATAATTGGGTTTCCTCTCCTGCGTTTATCTCTTCTCCCCAGTCAGCCATCTGCTTGTGTCTGCTACTTCTCAATTAATGTCCAGATAGTGATGGCCAACATGAATGGTAAAAAGTCCTGTTTACCTTCAAAGCATTTCCTTAACACCTTATCAGTTGGAAGGTCAAAGTAAAAAAATGTTAAATTTGAAAGGTGTTAATCTGTGACACTTTCAAAAAGAGAAAATAATCATGTCCTAGTGATCAGAAAACAAAACAAGTCAGTTTTGATTAAGATAGGGAAATAAAAGATGCACTGGCTGAAAACAAAGAAAACCTAGAAGCTAGTTTCTTGCAGAAGAGAATTTCAAAGGCCTTGGTCATTTCAAGGAAGTGTTAGGGTAAAGAGATCCAAAGAAGGAACAACTCTCTTCCTCCTCCTACCTCCATACATTATTAAGGCAATATATGTTCAATGGTTACAGTAGAGAAATCCAGATTACTGTGGTACATTTTTTATTTCTAGCTAGAGAACTTGAGAATCCTAAGTAATAGGGAACGATCCATTGTCCAGCCTTCGTTTTACATGTTGACAAGGTAAGGATGTTTGTAGCCTTCATTACATCTTCCCACTACAATAATTACTATTTTACAGGGCACATAGATGACTGCTTTGTGGGCATGTCAGCACCGACACTAAACACAGGGATGTTTCAATTCCTTCACAAGCTGGCCTGTCGGTGTAAGCTCACATTGCTGCACAGGAATACAATTCCCATGGTTTAACATCTCTGCAAGATCAAGCAAATCAGACTAAGGGCTGTAATACTGTCAACGTACAGGCTGGGACCTGCTGAGGATTAAGCTGATTTTTAAGACAGTGACTATGTACATCTAAAAATAATGGCTACTGTTAAAACCAGGCCCCGATAAGAGATTATGAGTAACCCTCAAAGATGATCAGATTACCAACGGTGGAATCAGTCCATGTTATTAAAGATCCCTTATAAATTGTCACACTTACATAGAAAAAGTTTTAATTAAAAAAGTTAAAGGTAAGATTGTCTAAACTATCATAGCCTGACATGATATGCATGAGTCCAGAGATTTAATAG
The DNA here is from genome assembly GCA_004365215.1 of Cuniculus paca. Classification (NCBI taxonomy): domain Eukaryota; kingdom Metazoa; phylum Chordata; class Mammalia; order Rodentia; family Cuniculidae; genus Cuniculus; species Cuniculus paca. Next base: position 3,063 of record RJWT010038740.1, on the reverse strand, counting down.
AAAAGCCACACTGAGGCAACGAATATGAGGTACAAGTATTTTGCAATCTGCTGTCAGGCTGTTTACCATCATCACATCAAATTACAGCTTGCTTCCATTCCTCTTTTGGGGGACAGTTCCGCCAATTTTGCATCTGCATAGAAAGGAATAGCAAGATATGAAACCTACTCTCAGATAATCATAGGACCTGCAGAAGTTCATTCCCTTGCACAAAGCATTTAGTCTGTGCAGATCACACCCATGACCAAAGCTTCACCAATCACAGATCTTCTCTGGGAATTTTCACTTTTGAGTTGAAGAAGAATAGAACTCCCTTTGGGTTACAGAGCTAGAAAGATGTGAATTTAGAGGTTATGAGGCACCGAGAGGACAGTTTGTAATACAAAAGAAAGGACCAGCAAGTGAGGTGGTACACAGCTATAATCACAGCACTCAAGGAGGCTGAGGCAGGAGGACCACAAGTTTGAGCCCAACCTGGACAATTTAGCAAGTTAGTGAGACCCCCATCTCAAAACAAAACAATAAAGAAAGGGCTGGAGATGTAGCTCAGTGGGAAGGCCCTGGGTTCAATCCCCAGTGTTGGATAAAAAAAAAAACTGAGAAGGAAGAGAAGAACTGAAAGATGCACACAAACAAAAATACAAACAGAATAACCAAAGACAAAGAATCAGAGAACAGCTACAACCTTGACAGCTTCTGAACGTTAGAATATTAGGACCCACTTGGGAGCAGACCAGCATCTTCAGCAAGACATACTCGGTCTTGTTAATAATGCTCACTTTTGCTTAAGATTTCTTTCTGCTGGATTTCTATACCATACAATGGAAATAATTCTAACTAATACAATGAGAAAATACTCTAAATTACAAAGTATTCCCTCCAAATCAGGTAGAACTGCTAAAAAACGAGTTGAACTATATACCTATTCTGTATTGCTTTCTGTTTTCAATATGAACAAGGAAATATTGTTAGAGAAGAAAAATACTGTAAAACACAAGTTATTCCATGTTGGCAAGTTAGAGTTCCTTCAGTTCCCATGCACAATCAAAGGGAAGCAGTTTAGCTTCCCTTGGGCAGAAGCCAATGCATTCACTAATGATTCTGTAAGAAGCATAGTTTATCAACTCAGTGCAGAGAATAGTGAGTTAGAAAGGAACAGCCTAGACCAGGCCCAGAGGCCCAGAAACCCCTTCGAAAGCTATCTTTACTGCATTTTAACTGACAGCTTACTAAGGATTTCCACGGGCTGGTGAGAGAAATGTCAGGCCAAATAGAGGGCTACAGCTAGTGACAGCCTTCTAATATGTAATCCCATGAGGAACCTGAAGACTATCAGCCTCCATTAGCATCAGTTCTGAGATCTAAAAAGGACAGAGGATGTCAGTTGGAAAGAATGCATACTTTCTAGAACCTTTATTATACTTGTCGAATAGTATTATAAATGGCAGTTAACATTAATTCTCTATTATTTGCCAGGAATTACTACAAATTTTACATGTATTACTTCCTTTAATCTTCATAATTTTTCTTATGAGGCAGGTAATATTATGCTTGTTTTACAGACCAAATATTGAAGGTCAAGACGGTAAGTGATTTGCCAAAATCACTCAGGTAGTAAGTGGCTAGTGCAGGATTTGAACCTGTGTCTGAGTTTAACCACTGTGATATACAGCCTCTCAACTATTACTCATTGTTTCCCTCCATGGAGGCCACTGCTTCTTAGTTCTACAAATGTATTTGTTGGTACTGCTACAGATCTATAACACCATTAAGAGAAAGGATATTGCTGTTTAGATGTCTCTGATCAAAGAGACCTGTGATTTACTGAATACTTGTAAAGCAACATTTTCCATGATGACAATTAATCTGGCACATAATTCTCAGCTTTACTTTTTTTCCCTGAAGGAGTGGTAATAAGTCTGAGAACGGAGAGTTCTTGCAGTACTCCCTGGAAACAGCTAACTCATGGCTGTTGAATCTCAGTGGCATCCCTATACAATCCTACCTGATGTAGATAAAACAGTAGAATTCCCTGTTCCAAAAGCTAAGATCCCCCAAGGGGGCACCACACACGATGACGCACATCACATATGCAATCATGGATAGTGAACATGCTTAGGTATAACTGCAGCCGTTAGGGTTCTTCTAAAGAATGGGTCTAGACATTTACTTCTCCATTACTGCGACACTAAGTGCACAGGTCTATACCACAGGTCCCAGATTACAGTCAGCCCACTGCCAGTGTGTGAGTGCCAGTGTCAAACTCTCCAGGTGTCAGCAAATATGGACGATTAAAACAATGGGTTTCTTTGGCAATCTCAACTACAAATGAGGATTATGGGCCATCCCGCTACCACCACCACCATATGATCCCCCTCCCCCTCTGGGTTAGGCCGTGGTCTCCGGAAGCAATGGCATTGCTTGCTATTTGCTGGGAGGGGCGACACTTACATGCCTGAACACAGTCTGCCTTTACAAAACTTGAAGAGCTCAGATGGAAGAAGAGAGATGCTGTTGATGGTGGTAGTCGTGGTGATGAGGATGATGAAGATAATGGTGACAGAAAAGCAGAAGGTGTTGGTGAATGTCACCTATAACACAAGTACAAAGCAGTAACAGATACCCTTCTAGTCTCTGACAATCATCTTGAGGTCGCTTTCATCCCTATTCAACCCCACTGCAGTGCTCCCGTCCTGGCTAAGGCTTCCAGCTTCAGAATGGAGCGCTGCATCCTTCCCTCCCCTGTCCCCTCCACCTTTCCTGTGCCAGGCTGGGATGAGACTGCACTGGCAGGTCATGAGAGATAGGGCCTGAGGATTAACCACAGGAGGTGGGGAGCGTCGGGGTGACCCGGGGGGCCACCGACGCCCTTCCAAGCAGCTTAGTGGCGGAGCTGGAACAGCCAACGTAGAAGGGAGGAAGACAAGGTAGCAGCAGGGTTTCAGAGATTCGACCAGAGCTCTGAAGCCGAGGGAGATGGAGCAGGCAGCCTTTGGTCTGGAAGAGGTGGGGCAGACAGCCAAGAGGAATACGAGGCTCTCTTTACCTGACCAGGTGCAACAG
>RJWT010038739.1:0-12803 GCA_004365215.1 Cuniculus paca | reverse complement strand
ACACCCCCCAGTCCATACCAAATGCCCCCAGAGGCATGCCTACCTCAGGCCCTTCTGGCCATGACTTGGATATGGTTTGTCCCCCAGCTGTTCACATGCAGGAAGGACAGGGTGTTAGGAGGTAGTAGAACTATTAAGAGGTAAGGCCTAGTAGAAGGTGGTTAGGCCATGGGAAGGACCACTGGAGAGATCGATACTAGTCTCAGGGGGTGCATTAGTTCTCACAAGAATGAGTTGCTATAAAGAAAGTACAGTGGCCTCGGCACTCTCTCCTGTTGCACCCACCCCATCTTCTTGTGTGGCTTTGTGATCTCTGCTGCAGGCCTGGTGGTACCATGGTTAGTGTCATCCACCACCATGAGGCCCTTGCTGAGTACAATGATGGTACCATGCTCTCAAATATCCAGAACTGTGTGCTCAATGAACCTCTTCACTATATAATTTACACAGTCTCCAGTATTTCATTACCACAACAGAAAACACACAGACGCGCTGGCTCACCAACTGCTCATTCCAGCCCTGTCCTGTGTTCCTAGGCTAGATAGGGACGGAACACGCAGAGACAGGCTGAAACTCCAGAGTGACAGCAGCCAGCTGTGGACTAAAGAAAGACCTCAGACGAGCACTTTATTCCTCTCCCACAAGACTCTCGCAGGCCACCCCAGGAACAAACTCCCCAGGGTTCTACCTCTCCCACCCTTCCTGACAAAGCCTGGCGGAAAGGAAATATTTCAACTGTTACAGCTTGATGCTTCTGGACCGCGGGCTTTTTTCCTTACTCTGATCTTTCTCACACAAGAAAAGGGGAAGCTGGCCCCACGGAGGAGAAAGATGATAGAACTGTTTATCTTTCAAAAAACCCAGAGGGCAGGAACACACAAAAGATTAGCTGCTGCCAGAGACAGGAGAGCAAGATGAGAACTGCCTTCTGCCATGAATCAAAGTGTGAAAACTTCTACAGAACTTTACTTCTCAAAGTAGCTGCAGGGGGAAGAAGGGTGAGGGCAGTTTGATCTGCTGGTCTTCACGTCCTCCTGCTGAATGGTCTCTCCTCACCCTCTTCGCCTGGAAACTCTGCCTGGTGTCCAGGAGGCCAAGCTGAGGTCTTTGGAGTTTGGCTGGAGGGAGCAGGGTTCAGCCAATGCTGGCGAACAGCAGACTTTGGGAGACTCAGGCAAGGGCTGGAGTACAGGAAGAAAGGAACCAGGAAAGAGGAGACAGGGAGGTCCAGAACACAGAAGACGCCTGGACTAGGAAACAGCCAGAGCTTTTGGAAGAGAGAAAGCCAGAGCCTGCCCTCGAAGCACCCAGAAAGTAGAATACAAGAGAAAAGAAGAAAAGGGGGTTGGAGTGGGAGAGAGGAGAGGGAAAAAAACAAGAAAGACTTGGGATAAGAGGAGTTAAAAAGACAGATGACATTAAGAGATGCAGGAAGATAGAAAGGGAGAAAACCCCCAATTAAAAATGAGTCAAACCCTAGCAATCTGCTAGCAACGTGTAACCCTAAAAGCTCATCTCTACCCAAAACAGTGAATCCTTCTCACATTAACTAAGTTTCAGATGTGACCCCAAAGAGAGGCTGACTTGCACACCCTGTGAGTAAACCCCTCCTCACATTTTGCACCTGGGCGCCTCTTGGCTTCGTCCTCATCCTGCCTAGAATCTCAAAGTTCTCAATCCCGTCTGCACATTGGCATTTCCAGAGACTTCCCACCACCTCTGGGAACCCAGAAATACAGAGTCTTCACACTGAGCTTCCTCCCCAGCCCTTTTTATTTTGAGACAGAGTCTTGCTAAGCCGTGAAGTTGCCCAGGCTGGGATTGAATTTGTGTTCCTCCTGCCTCAGCCTCCCAAACTGTTGGGATTATAGGAATGATCCACAAAGCCAGGCTCGGGGGAGATTTTTAAAAGACTGATGCCAGAGCCCCTGCTAAGACCAGTGTCATCAGAATCTCCAGGAGAGTACCCACTTGGGCTTTAAAAGCATTCAGAGGATTAAATGTACAGCCAGAACCAAAATGAGGAATGCAATACACAGTAGTGTTTGGCTCTGTGAGGGGGACAGTGGGCTTTCTGCCTCCATGAATAATGTTGTTTCTGGGGGGAAATGTGTTTAGTTTTTAATTCCAGATGTTGGACCCAAAGCAGCCCCCACACCTTGTGTCCTACCCACCCACGTACTGCAAAGTGTATGCAGCCAGGGGAGGTCGATGACAAAGACGATGGCCAAGCTTCCCCTCCTGAGTCCCTGCAGAAGGCCCACATTCCGTGCCCAGTGTGCCTAGGGCCATCGAATCACTTGTGGGAAACTTCAGTGTTTGCAAGTCAGGGAGTTTTTGAATTCAGTTAAAGTTGAAAGAAAAAGAGAAAAAAATATGTCAACAATAAATAACAGAGGAATGGGGCTGCATAAGAAATGGCAGAGACTTGAAGTTCGTAAATAAAGAAGACACATGTCTGGAAATGACGTTGAAATGTGGCTTTGAACAATGCCACACCAGGAAACTGGCTGTGCCAAGATGTTAGGGAAACTGGTTTTTAAAACTATGTTAACTTGTGTTAGAGCTGCCAGCCAAAACACGATCATTCCAATCACATAAATACAGCCCTTTCTCCCAGGGAAAAGAGAAGACAGAGCCTGAGCCCTGCAGGTCTGCGAAATCCTGCAGCATGTGAGGCCATGGACCGGATCCCCGCAAACCTCCACAGTCTGCACACCCCGCCCACATGGCAACAACCGGAGGACTAGGTCCCCGTCCCACTTCCTGGGGGTCCCTTGGAAACTTGCACATGGGAAGCAGGATCCTGCTTGTGCGTAACACCCAGGGAGACAGCTGGCAACAGCACAAAGCTTGGTGAACTCGTGGAAGCTGACAAGGCAGAACAGAACAGGCCGGAGGGTACAGTCAAAACCCTGTCGCTCCTTGACTTCTTCTAGCATCACTCAGTATCGAAGTCAGTCACATAACTGAATTACACCAGCCACAGCCCGGGGAAGATTATGTAAAGGAAGCTGGTGTCTGGTGGCAAAGGAGGCCATGAATCCTCTTGTGAAGGACTCTATGGCCAGCGAGCACGGCCAGGATGCACGCAGGGACAAAGCTGCCCCTCCTCTGGTCTGGAGCTTCTTCCACCGTGAGGGTGGCCACTCAGAAGTGCAGCTGGGGTGGGCAATCACTCAGAGGCCTGCACATTGGCCTCCCTCTCTTACCCTAATTAATAACAGAGCAACTCCCTGTTAGGCCTGAATCATCTCCATTTCTTTGTGAGTCAGGCCCCATGATGACCAGGATTGGAGGTCTTTGCATGTCATCTCAGAATCAAGGCAAGAACAGGGACACAGGAGGAGCGTGGAAGGTAGTGGCCCAGCCCGGGGACAAGTTCCAAGATTAGGGGGAGTTATAGCAACCATGTGGCAAAGCAGCAGCCCCAGAAGCCTGCTCTCCTTGACCCTCGGCGGCATGCACCATTGCTTCTGACGTAATAACTCCACCACTCTGTTCAGACCCTGAGCTCCTGCACCAGCACCCTCTATCCATCTCATAGCTTCCGCCTTCTCACAACCAAGTTGCTCATGACATCTGCGACTTGTCCCCTCACTGTGTGCCTCTCACTCCTGTACAACCCAGAAACTGACACTTTAATAGTGGCTCAAAAACAGAAGAACTGCATGGAACTTTTACTGAACAGGAATCCCCCAGCAGGCTCTGACCAGCTGCCTCTGAATCCAAAGTCATCCTCTGTTCCAAACGACCAAGCCCAAAGAACGAGGGCAATATGCAAAGTGTGGCAACCCAGGTGAAAGGATCACCCTGTGACTGTGTTCAGAAGGGCCTGGGGGACAGGCAAATATCTGATCCAGGACGATCTTGGCCTCCTCCACACAGCTGCCCAGCTTTCCTTTCTCAAGTTCAAATGCACATACTCCAGACAGTACACGGGAGCGTGAAGGAACACAACACAATGCTCCACGGGAGAGAAGTCAAACCACTTTCTAATGCCAAACATCAATGACTCTGGATTCCTATACTACGAAGGTGAAAACTATTACGGTGAGGCCTAATCAGACACAAAAACAATAGGCTTCCGGGGAGTAACAGTAACAGCTAGCTAGTGTTGGCACTGACTCAGGCTCTTAGCTGGTAGTTAAGCGCTCCATTAGTACTAATGCGCTCCCCCTGCAAGGTTCTGACAAGGTTGGGGGACGGTGAGGAAGACCTTGTGGGCCCACCCCAAAGCACTCCCAACCCCTCCTCCCTTAACCACCAGTACAGACGCTGGAAAAACATGTTGCAAACTTCCCTTGCTGATGAGCAGTCCGGGTCTCGCTCTGGACCATGAAATGTGAGGGAGAGCCACCTGCAAACTTTGAGGAAAGCTCTGCACAAAGATGGGGAGCACAACCCTGGAACATAGACTTCTCCTGCACATGTACGTGTGTGTGTGTGTGTGTGTGTGTGTGAAATCTTGCTGTCACCTCCCACTTCCATGCCCCTGCTTCCTGCTGTGAATACAGATCTACCTTGTGGGGAGACCTCAGTTATCTTGTGAGATGAGTCCACTAAAAGCAAAATGAAATTAAAGATGGCGGAGTTGTCAAAAAGACCCTGGGTCCCTAATAGATCTCTTCAGGAGATCAACCAATATCTGTGGTGCAGCCAAACTACCACAAGGGTTGTTATCACAATCCCCATTTTATAGATAAGGAAAGTGACACTCAGAGTGGCAATCTCAGCAACTCAGCCAAGACTCTCAGTCACCAACTCTTATGGTTAATACGCTGTGTCAACTTGAGAATTTTAGAAGTTTAACTGAGAGACTCAGCAGGGAGCCAGGGGTCTTACTTTGTAAATATCCTCATCCTGTGCAAAGGAGGGCAAGGACATTTTGTGAGTATTACACCCACCCTGAAGGTTTGGGGGGGGTGGCCTGTGTACAATATAAGGAAGGAGAAGAGGCTTGTATTTTGGCCCTCTTTTGCTCTGGCTGCTGCTTTGAAGTGTTGCCCCAGTGCCATGCCACCCCGCTTTGGAGCCAGCTGATTATGGACTGAAACCACCAAGAACTGTAAGCTAAATAAACCTTTCCTTGCTTCACTTTGGTGTCAGGTGTTTTGTCCCAGCAACAAGAAAAAGTAACCGAGACACCAACGGGCTTAGTTGGTTCAAAATCAAACCTGCCATTCCAGGGACCTAGCCGTCTCCAGCCAGAGGAAATCTTAGAATTGAACAGTCCGTATTTCGAAGGACCTCAAGCTCCTTTCAATTAAGAGATAAGGGCCACAGTGTTTAAGTGCTGGGCCAGAGTCTACTGGCTTCGCTTGCCCTAACAAAGAATTAGGACTGAATCCTGACAACCGCTCAGCGTCTTTTACTTTACCCCGCGCTTCCTCTCTAGAGAGACTATAAATCCTATATAGCACCATGGTGGCTTCCACGTCGCTTTAGCTAAGGATTTGTCATCTTGACTCGTTTTGGACCCCTGACACCACAGAAACCAAGTCAGAAGTGAAGACTATAGTATTGTGTATCAGAAAGTTATCATGTTGACCACATTACACTTCAGTATATTTAGACTGTATTAAGCCACGATATTTTATACCAGAAAATGTTACCTGAGAAGGAACATTATTAGTGGCTTTTGCAATATTCATTCTAGGAGCCTGCTGTACAATACCCAGAGGGAGAGCAGTGTTGCATTCTTAGAGCAAAGGCAGACGCCATCCCCGAGGCAATTTCTATTATTACGCTGCTCAAAAAAATAAAACCAAACCAAACAAACTCTCCAATTTCCTAAAGATGGCCATAAAATGAAGAGGTCTTCTTACACACAAATTCACCACCTCTCCAGAGTGCCTTGGCCAGGATGGAGACTTTGGCTTTGAAAACCCAACTCCAAGAATCTTTTTCTTCCACATTTTGGCTCCTTTTCAAGCATCTCTCCACTTTCCCAGAAAGTCGCCATCATCCTATGATTGATGCATTTCTGGAGATTCTGCTGAACTTGCCTGTTCACATTACCCAGCTGTTCGGTGCCTGTGGTTTTCACTAATGGTTGTTACATTTGATCATCCCCTCCTTGCCCCTAAACGTTCTGGCAGCATGCAACAAATACATAGAATGCAACTGGTAGCAAAAGCCTTGCAAATCTTGCAAGGTTAGGGTAGGAAAATGATGTTTCATTTAGAGTAATGAGATATGGAGGAAATCAAAAGACTAACTGGTTCACCCGTAAATGACATGCACCTTGTTGCACCAAGCTGTCTGCTCTGTGGTCTTCTCACATTATCCCCTGGAGCAATGCTGCAGCTCATTAGGTGAGCTCATCTACCCATTCTTTGTTATTGGGAATTTAAGGCCTAGCAAGACAGAATAATTTAAGCTTAATGTGGTCTGGGGACTTCAGGAAACTTAAAAGCTACCTAGTGCATACACACTAACACAAAGAAGAATAAACTCTGGGCTGGGGATTTAGCTCAGTGGTAAAGCACCTGCCTGGCAGGCACAAGGTCCTCAGTTCAATCCCCAGTACCAAAACAAAAAGGAGGAGAAGGAGAAGGAGAAGGAGAAAGAAGAAGAAATTCAATAGATGAGCCAGCTTTCAGGGCTCAAAAAAGAAGAGACGGCATTTAGGCCTCTTAGAGAAGATTGCATTTGACGCAGTTCTAGAAGATGGGGAAGATTTCAGGGAAGAAGAGAGACGGACACAGATATATAGAGACACAGAGACAGAGACAGAAAGACAGATCCTAGTACAGTGGAAAGATTGGAGTAGCGAAGAGTCCAGGGTAGAGTCAGGCACCAAGACTGGTAAGGTGGGTGGAGTACTACATATCCACCATGTCACTCCAAAGCTAAGACTTACAGAATCACACAGAGGAGCCAAGGGACTCCCAGCCAGGAATTCTCCCAAGCTTCCCTCAACAGAAGTGCGCCCAGCAGTGACATGAAAGATGGCAAGGAGCAAGGCTTGGGGCTGGGGGCTGAGGCTGGCAGCAACCACAGGGCAGCACAGCAGAGGATGTGGGCCCTGAAGCACGGTGGGAGTGGTGGGAAGGCAGAGACCACACGGGCGTGAAAGCCGACCTGAAAACTTGTAAGTGGAGAATGAGACATCAAGGACTCTGACCCACAATGCCATTAACACCATGCAGGCACTTTAGTGTCTGAGAACAAACTGCTAAACAAAATAAAAAACAAAAACAAATCCAGTGTGAAGAGCTTCCAGGTTAAAATCATACTGATGAGCAGTCCCTGACTTAGTCTCTCCCCAGAATCCCATTAAACAGACACAGACCTATGCATTTTAAAGAATGAAACTCAAGACTCACGCAACTGCCCCACTGTGGAAAGAATTCCCCCCACTCCCAGATGGCTGAAGGCAGCTTCAGGGAAAGTGAGGAGGCAAGTGACAGCTGGTCTTGGGAAGCAGAGGACAGTGTCCCCGGTCCTTCCCATGGTCTGCTCAGGTCAGTACCACACAGAAAACTACTGCGGGAGGATTTCTCTCTAAAGTACTGACATAGAATACCAGTCACCTCTTCTCTACCCTGTTCTCTCCCACTAACCCCATCCCACCCACATTTTTTTCTATGGACTCTATAGACTGATAGCAATGAGCAGGGTTGAAAAGGTCTACCATGACACTTTGCATGCATAGGGTGTGGTTACCAAATTCAAGGGATATATGCAAGAAAAGAGACTGAAATGCAACAGCAGTACAGCCCTGGGCTGTAAATGTCCACCAAGTCCCTTCAGTTCTGAGTGTCAGAGAATCAGGCAGTGGGTGAGATCTTGTTTCTGTACAGAAGATGCTTAAATCTGTCAGCTGGCAAACATGGTACCCTGAGGTAACCTGTCTAATCCAAAGATGGGTAGTCAGTCAGCTGAATTTTTAAAAAAGGCCTATGAAGAAAGTACCAAAGTTCATGAGAAAGGGAACAATATCCTGGAGATCAAGAAGAACACACCTTTGAAAATTATTTATATCCAAAAGAAGATATAGCACGAAATGTTTTTATATCTTTAATTGTATACAAGAACGTATGGCCTCTCTGAAACAGGAGCAAAAAGCCAAAAAGTTGAACTGAAAGAACATGATGGGATAAAAAGTCAGCACCATGGAACAAAAAGACGATAAACCCAGATGAAAAGCCAGCTGCTGAGATAAAGAGGCTGGAGTTACAAGACGGGAAATGAAGTCAGCATAGAGAGCAGAGAAATAGACCCTGGGAAAGCAAATCTGTGACGTGCAGAACAAACTTGAAAAGCTCTCCCAGACTACGGGGGACAAAAAGGAGGAGGAACAAAATAACTGTTGGCTTTGAAGATAAATGGAAAGATGTTTTATGTAGAGAAGTGAAAAGAAAATTCAATCTACAAATAGTAGGTGTTAGGAAAGACAGAACCGAACACAGCAGGACCCAAGCAATAATCACAGATATAATTGGAGGCAGGAGCAAGAAACTTCTCCTTTAGGAAATATAATTTCCTCAGGCCAGGGTTTTTGTCTCTAAAATGAGGTTTTAAAACAATATGCAGAGAGTTTTTATGAAGAGTAAAGGAGATTCTACACATTGTATGCTTGGCTTCAATACTTTTACACAGTAAATGCTAAACATCCCTTGTTTATTTGAGCTAATGGCTTTTCTAATAACAGATTAGTTATGCTTTTTTTCTTTTGTGAATAATACTTTGCAAAGAGAAGAATGTACTAAAGGAAAGATTCTCCTGTGCTGCTGGGGGCTCTAAAGAGAATCAACCTGCACCTGATATTTTAGATCAAGAATGTTGTATCCCTTCAACATTTACTTGTTAAACTCCTAAGCTGAAATCTGACTAGAGTTACCATCTAAGAGAAGATAAACAAGGTTAAATGAGGCTATGAGGGCCCAGACTATAATGTGAGAGGACTTACGATTTTATTAGAAAAGGAAGAGACACCAGAGTTCTGTGTCTACAAGTCAATAGACCAGCAAGTGAGCCCTCACTATGACCTAAATGTTCTGAGACTTTGCATCTTGAGATCTATAAGAAGATAAATACATATTGTTTAAGCCCCCATCTATTTCATTTTGTTATGGCAAGCCAAGAAAACTAGAATTTCTATTTCAAGGAAGCAATACTAAGAAAGTAATCAGTGACTTGACAAGGACTCGACATGACCTGTGGTATTGTTACTAGAGTAGTTAAAACAAGCCTACTCTTTAACAGTTGAAGGTCCTTGAAAAGCACAAAATGTGTATTATAATTTTGCAAACAATTAAAAGCAAGTTTTAAGGTTTATTCAGTTATGTACAGAATGATTATTGCATAATTGAATAGAAAAAAATAGAGAAACCTATATATCAACATAATTGTCATGTTAAACTGTGTAATTATCAAATATATGCACATAGAAAAAAGTATGAAAATATTAACAGAAATATTATCTCTGATCATGGGATTACATGTAGGTCTCTTCTTCATTTTTTGAGATGCTATAAATCTTCAACCATCAACTTATATTATTAGTAAAATCATAAAAGAAAACAACAAATGAATCCTACTTATCCCATTAGCTTACGATAGTCTTTAACTGGAGCTTCATTTTATTCAGGAAATGTTCACTTAGAGATATTATCTAAGTCATTCACCTCCAATCATAAAATGATGAAAGTTCTAAAGAAATTTCCACTACAGGATGCTCATGTTAACTCCAGCATCTTTCATCCGCCAACTTCAAACAAACATGCCCGGTTTCTCCCAAGGAGTTCTGTGACAGAGCTTAGCAGAATTCTCACTTTTGTCTTTCAGATGTATGATGCCAAAATAAGATCAAGCTCCCAGGAATTTGAAATGTTGAAATAAGTAATTGCAGAAAACATAAGTAGGTTCCGGGGGCCGGAAGGGAGAAACATACCACAAATAACACCAAGGTGGAAAATATTCTGTGGAAGACAGAGCAAACTTGCTCTTGTGTTCTTCCAGAAGAAGAAACTAGACTCACAGGGTGGGGCTAAAGGAAGGAAAATATTCTGATACAGAGCCATGAAATCATCGATAAGACTCCTTACAAAACTCTGGCTGTCCTGTCACTGGGAATATTAAGCAGTAAATGGAAGACCACTTGTTTGGGAGGAAGAGAAAAGAAAGATATTTTCTACATTAAATTTAAACCAATCTGAAAGACAGGCTACATAATGCTTAAGGCAAAGTGACTGCACGATTTTGAGTCCAAACTGAGCACTTTTAAGACGAAAAAAAAGACATTATCAGTAATTACACTGAGACGAAGAGTATCCTGGTCTAACTGGAAGGTGTGTTTGTCTCATTCTGAAGAATTTTCCATCCATTAGGCACTAACAAAAATTCTATGTTTCTAAACCTCAAGTATTGAATCTATGTTTCAATGGCTAAGTCTTCCAACACCTATGTCTGAATAGCTGGATAGCTTTACTGCAATGACCAGACATTCTGGTGAATAATAACCTTTTCTTGAGTGACTGAAGGGTGGGAAGAGAAGAAATGCTGAACTTCTCAATAATTGCTCCTTAGGGAAAAGAGAGCGTGAGCACAGTTAATTGGAAGACTACAAGGCATATGGTACTGGCAACCCCTGAATTATTTTGAGCTGCAGTTAGCATACCTAGATGATGACTGTCTGGATGCTTCTGTGCTTCCCAAGCATAGCTGGAATGCGTGGCTCTGATTTGTTTTCCAGCTGGAAATGTAACAGAAGCAAGAAGATTTCTACTTTTGTGTGTCTTGTTGCGTCCTGCCTCTGCTTGGCAGCGGCTGAGACCTGACAGTCATGTATATCACCTCTGCTGTGCCTTGGGCCCAACATAAGTCATCCAGAGTGAGCTGCAGCAACAGCCAAGGCCACCCAGGCTTGCCCTGGGTAGCTTGAATGTCCACAGAAGATCACAGGATCATCATTTATTTAGAAAACGGCAAGACAGAAGAGGTAAAAAGCAACTTTGGTAGACATCCAGTGACAAGTTATAGTGTTAATGATCCTGACTTCTTCCAAGTACCTCCTCATTGATCAGAAGCACCTCTGGCTCAGGCATCACACCCTGCAACTTCCCTCTGGGAAAACATAAGGGTTTTATTCTAGAAGTAACAGAGAAGCCAATCAGTTATTAATATAAGGGCATGACATAGAGATAGCGCATTCATATGCCATAGCATATTGTTATAATTATTCTATTTTATTATTACTTATTGAAGTTAATCTCTTACCATGTCTAACCTATAAATTAAACTTGATCATAGGAATGTGCACAGGTAGGAAAAAGCTAGCACAGAAGATCTGGTACTATTTGTGGTTTCAGGCATCCACTAGGTGCCTTGGAACTTATCCCCCTTGGAGAAAGGAGAACCACTACATTGCACTGGGGGCTAAGTTTCAAATTGGCTTTTGCAGGGATAGCAACACTGAAACAACAGCAAGGCGAAAGGGACAGATCCAGAAGTAGAGAAGAAGCCTCTAAACTGGGATGAATAGAGCAAAAGCCAAGGTGTGTCTGATGAGGAATTTCGCTTGAACCTTGGCAAGCACATGGAGGGTGCAAACGTGACCTGAGCAAAGACTGAGTCACGTTCCCAAAAGCCAAGATGATGATCTTGTTCTTGAGAGGGTTCTGTGTTAATTAATGAGGGGTTCACTTAAAATGAGAAGAAAAGGTATACATTTTAAAATATTCTTACTAAGCTCTAGAGGGAAAAACAAAATGTGCAGATTATCTGCAAACTAAATGTTGACAGCTTTCATTCTTTGCACCTTCAAGAAAGTCACCAGTTACAGGAGTGGTGGCACATGCTTATAACCTCAGCAGTTGGGAGGCTGAAGCAGGAGGATCACTGTAAGTTCTAGGCCAGCTTGGGCTACATAGTGAGTTTAAAACCAGCCTGAACTACATAGGAAGATCCTGTCTCAAAAGAACAAAAACAACAGTAAACAAACAAACCAACAAAAAAAGCAACACTTTTTTGGGTGTTTGTACTGAGTAGGCACTGAATTCCTAGTTGTAGTGGAAACTCTATACACATCAGCAAAACTGAAGCATCCCATAATCATGCTAAGCCAGTGAGATCGGCCTCCTTTCAGCCTTTCAGAATGCCAATCAATAAGACAGCAACACCAAAGGCAACTACTATTTAAGGAGCACTGTCTATTCCTGAGCACTTCTTGGGAGCTGGACCAACAAAGAGAAAATTAGTGGCAATTGGACAGCTTTTTGGAAAGCATCAGTCAGGCAAGTGCATGCTGGGAAACAGCAATGCAATTCACAGGTGCAGACAGCACAGCTTCAAGCATTTGGAAGCTACCAGGCACCCTGAGACCTGAGTGTATGGCAGACTAGTGAGGCTCCAGACAGAGGACGCACTCTGGCTCTTCCTTGGCAAAAGTTGTCAATTGTCCAGAAAATCCAGTAGGCCAGATAAGACTAATTTGTCATGACACATGCTATCTGCAGTCACCAACTGAAGAACAACCTAGGTGTGAGTGTCTACTAAGGACAGCGCAGTGACCTCCTGTCCAGAGCCCAGAGCATCCCCTCTTCACAAGACACTATAGTGCTAAGTGTTTTCATTAAGCACTGCCTTTTCCAGTAGAACAAAGGCTGTGCTAGGCATCAAGAGATTTCAGCGCTAAATCCTCCCTTTGCTGCCTACTTGCTTTGTGTCCCTAAACAAGTTATGGTTTTAATTTCTACACCTACATCGATAAAAGAATAATGCCATTCATTCCAGTTCCTGTGAAGTTTTGCTCACTGGAGTTTTGACTGGAAGAATATTTATGAACATTAGATGGC
>RJWT010038738.1:0-12805 GCA_004365215.1 Cuniculus paca | reverse complement strand
CACCTTCCAACGGCACCATACCGAAGACCAAACATTTTTAACATGGCCCTTTGAGGGACATTAGAAACTAAACTACTTGGCACGGCTTATAAAGTTTTCTGTTATTTGGTTTTTACCTACTTCTGTTAAAAGTTTTGGTCACACAGCTACAAAAACAAAATCATGGATGATCAAATTCCTTTTCCAAAAAAATGAACATGAATTATAAAAATCATGACATTCTACCTGCTTTCCCCCCAGTACTATACACTGTCTTCTGTTCCTTTGCTGCAAACCTATAATACATGAAATAAAAGAACAATAAGCAACTTCATGCCAATAAATTCAATAATTTAGATGAAATGAATGAATTTATTGGGGAAAAAGTAACCCCATCTGACATAATATGAAATTCAGAATTTCACTGAAAAATTTAATAACCTATTTATTTTATTCCATAGAAACCTTCCTACAAGGAAACCTTCAGACTACTGGTGAATTTGCTCAAACAATTAAGTGAAAATAATAAAGTAAAAGTACACCAACCCTCTCATTAAGCCAGAAAAACCCTGCTACTAAAATATGACACAGTAAAGGAAACAATATTCTTTGTGATATAGGTATAAATGAAACAATATTCCTTGTCATATAGGTATAAAAATTCTTAATTATTAGCAAATTAAAGTCATCATTTTATAAAAATATTTTTATAAAAATAATATCCAATGACTAGGTGTGATTTAACCCAAGTATTTGCTATTAACTGAACATTCAAAAATCATTTAATGTAATAAGCATATCATCTAAAATTGACAAAGATTATCTGTCTGATAACCTTAAACATTGTAGTATATCAAAAAACAAAAAAGAAACATGAAGAATAAAAATTGAAAAGGAAGAGGTAAAACAGTCAATGTTTGTAGATTATGAGTGTCTGTCTGTGAAGAACACCCAAAGAATGCACAAAACAACTTCAAAAATTAAGAGATGAGTGAACAATATCACAACACGATCGCCACATACAAACATCTATTGTCTATCTCTGTTACTGGGGTCATGGGTTGAACTGTGTCTCACTTAAGCTATGAGTTGAAGTCTTAGTTCCTAGTATCTCAAAATGGAGATAAGACCTTTAAAGAGGCAGGTAAGGTCCTGAGAGTGGGACCTATTCCAATCTGACTACATCTTTAAAAGAAGAGGAGATTTGCACAGTATCACATATTGCAGATACTTTGGACAGAGGGATGATGCTGTGGAAAGAAAGCAAAAGCATGGTCCATTTATAACTCAAAGACAGAGACCTCAGAGGAAACCAACCCCACTGGCACTTTGATCTTGGACTGTGAGCCTCTGGAACCATGGGAAGATAAATTTCTGACAGTTAATCCATTTGGTCTTTGATAACTTGATTTGAAACCCTAACAAAATAATACAAATAGCAATGAGCAATTAGAAAATTATGTTTACAAGAGTATAATAATTAAATACTTAGAGATAAATTGAACAAAATATTTGTAGGAAACATACACTAAAAGTTATAAAGCATTACTTGGAGAAATTTAGGTTAGAGATCTAAGTCAATGGACAGATACGTTCATTGATTGGAATATTCAGTAGTATTATAGTGTATGCATTGAATCAATAAAATTTTAATTATAATCTCAGCAAGCATTTTCATGGAAAATGGAAATCAGATTCTAAATATGTGGAACTATAATGGGCACAGAATGACAAAAATAATCTTTTGACTGAAACTGAAAAATGCCTTCTAACTTCAAGACTTAGTACAAAGCTACAAGAATGAAGGTGTATGGTACTTGCATAAGGCTAGTTAAATAGAACAAGAAGACAGAACAAAGAGCTTAGAAATATGATTTGTACAGTCAACTGATTTTCAACAAAATTAAAAATCCTTTTTAATAATTAGGGTTTGAGCAGATAAATCATTGAATAGATGTTCATGAATTAAGAATTAAATATCGACTTAAAACTAAACATGGTTTCTAGGAGACAGCAGAGGAGAGTATCTTCACAACTTGGAAATTCCAGTGATTTCTTAGGAAACAGAAATCACTGCCTATACAGAAATGACAACAGCATCTAGATTTTATTAGAATCTTCTGCTCTTGGACAGACAACATTAAGTAAAGGAAAAGTCAGACCACACCCTAGAAGAAAATGTTTACAGAATAAATATCTGACAATGGCTTGGATTAAAATATATAAAGAATACCCACAAGTCAAAAATAAAAAGACAAACACTCTAATAGTGGGAAAGCTGGCAAAGGACTTATGGTCACTAAACACAGGCAAATGTACTGAATACCACAAGGTTTCAGGGAAATGCAAATTAAATGAACAGCAGTGAGATACTTCTACTATGCTCTAGAATGACCAACACTAGAAAGGCTGACAATACTAAGTCTTGCTCAATATTTAATAGGTCGTAGTCACAACTCTCATATAGTGCTGCTGGAAAGAAGTTAAATTTACATAACCACATTGGAAACAGGTTTTACATTTTCTTATAAGATTAAACATAAATTTACCCTTTCTCATATCAGTTCTGACCCTAGATATTTACCCAAAAGAAAAGAAACTTTATGTCCAAAATATATTTACACAGAAATTTTCAAAGCAGCTTTATCTTAACGAAAGTTTTCAAATCCCAAATGTCTCAACAGGAAAATGGGTAAATATTTTAACATTCATTAAATGAATTATGACACAAAAATAAGGGATGAACTACTAATATATTCAAAAACATGATGAGTATTATATATTATGCTGTACATTCAAAATGATACATAATATATGATTCTAGTTACATAAATTTCTATGACAGTTAAAGCAAACCTACAAAGAACTGTAGTCATCTCTGGAAAGAGAACTGACAGAGGGTAAGCATAAGAGACTTTCTTGGGTGGTAATGTTCTATTGTCTTCAGAATGGTGTGGATTGAGTATGTGTGATTTTACATATCAAATTGTACACAAATGAAATTACTGTTTAAAGTTTGTCTCAAACTATATTGTGTATATTCTAGGCTTGTGAAAGATGAGTAGATATACATATCATAAGATCAAAGGGTCTCTCTGTGTCTCAGGGGAGTTACATGTATGAAAAGGAGGAAGACTCCAAGTGACATTGTGATTCTGAAATGGAACTGGAGGCTTAAATTTTTAATAAATTAATTGAAAAAATACGTGTCATATAGGGAAAAGCAACAAGACAAGGTAATCCAGGTAGTTCCTAGGAGCTGACAGCCCACCAGGAGCTCCAACAGCAAAAAATGAATCCTTGAGTTTTAGAACCACACAGAATGGAATTCTTCCAAGAATTTGAGTGAGCTCAAAAGTGAATGTTTCCCCAGTCAAGCCTCAAATGAGACCATGATCCCAGACAATTTTATCGGATCCTTGTGAACAACTAAACAAAAGCTTAATAATTTATCTTCCAATAATATTAAGTCCTCCAATCTCTGGACATACTATGGATATGGATAGAATGTGGATATACTATGTCGCGCACATAGTATATCTATCCACTGATTCAGCAGTTTAGTTTTTCTCTAGCAATCTGTTGTCATTTTTAGAGTAAATGTATTACATATGTCTAGTTTATCTCTATGTATGTTTTAGTTCTGTCGTTGAGAAGTACCCGAAGCAATGACATGCCAGTAGCAATGAGTAAATGTAGTACCCAGATTTGATTTCTAAGTATCACTCTCCACTAAAAGAAACCAGGCATCATTAGAGAGAAAATTCCAAGTCAGGGGAAGAGAAAATATAAAACATGCTTGGAAAATGTTGTTTTGCCAAAACATAAGAAAGCCTTAAGGTATTACAGAAGTGAACTACAAAGACAGAGTGTATATGTTGAATAGGACTTCTGATGGACAGATCTGGAAAAATTTAAACATTAAAATGCATATTAGTAACAAATTATAAACATTTGACTTAAGTAAGAAACTAATTCCATGCTGCTATAAATAAATAAATATTATTCCTTATAGTAGAATGCCTTCTAAAAATATAAAAGGTATTGTGTCATTTAGAAAATCATTAATAACTGCTAAATCTACAGTCTTAAAGTATCTCATCACAAGTTACTTAGTAGTTGCCCATGGAAAAAAAGTGCTTCCTACAGAAAGACCTTGTGGATCTCATGCTAACCAAGTGATTAATTCACTATCATTTATACTGGAATTAACAAAAGTACTTAAAACGTTTTAATAGAATGTACTGATAAGCACTCACCATTACTTCTGTACTATTCTTGCCAAAAAAAAGCAAAACCTGAATCTGATAATGGGAAATCACCAAACATGGAGGCTCTGTGTTAGTTATTTGTTGCTGTGTGATGATCTTACCACTAATATTAGTGACATCCATTCTCTTCCTGTTTCTGTGAATTGTGACTCTAGGCTTGATTTTCCTGGACTCTGCTCATGGGCTTGCACAATGTCATAATCAAGGTATCAACCAGAACTGTGTTCTAACCTGAGGCTCAACTGGAGAAGAATCCACTTTGAAGTTCACCCAGAATTCAGCTCCCTGTGACTGTAGAACTAAGGCCTCGTCTTTATTGCTTGATGCTGGCTGGAGACCTTCAGAGAGTGGGTCGTGTGAGTGCATTTTTCAGTTCATAGTGCCAGACTACGTACATTAAGTTGTTACACATTATGCTTCATATCAGCCTCATATTTTAAATTCAACCTAATATTTTAGATGTGTGAATTTAAGTCAGATCTTGATTCTCAATTTTATGGACAAAGCTAACTTATGAATAAAAACTCTTATTGTGCGGTGATTCCAGTGAGTGTATGGCATTCACTTTCCCAAATCAAACATCAGGTTTTCTACCAAAACTTTTTGTAGTAGTCAAGAATTCAGTTTGATATACAAAGGCTGATCCTTGTGAAACGACTTTCCACACAGAGGATGGTGAGCAGCTGTGCTTTATATCAACAAAGGTCACTCACACGTAGAGGAAATAAACTTACACTGAAACAGGAGGGATTTTGGACAGATACCAGACACACTTTCCAGATGAATGGATGTAATACAGATGGATCCCTGATTAAAAAACAACTGTGGAATTTTTCTCTAGAGACTTTTACAAACATGGTGGACAACTATTCAGTTGACAGCACTCCAAAGTCCTGTCTGAGGAACAGATATATCTATATTTGCTGTCCTGTACCTGAGAGTGTGTTAAGTGGAGGAATTATGTTGTTTTATTGATAAATAATATTAGTTACCCAAAGAAATATAAAAGAACACCAGACACTCATATGACAAATCTATTCCTTCCATCCACTTCATATATTAAAGAAGAGATTTCATTCTCAAGAGAAAATATCCTAGTCAGAATGACTAAAAATAAAATAATTAGTTTAGGATAAAATAGCAGGAAGTGAAACACTTTTAAGTCAACTGCATCAAGATGTGACACACTTAACTAAAAATCAGTTTAAAAGTAGGTCACTTAAAATAGACTTTAAAAATTGAAGGAACAAAGATGTGTGTTTTTGAAAGAAAATCTAGATAATCTAATTTACAGATCTTGAGTTTCTAGTCTAGAGAATCACTTGTTTTTCTTTTATAAATTATAGGTAAAAAATTACATGGATGCTCAGTGCTTTATTTTAAAAATTTCATATGGAGATGATTTACAGATAGAATTATAGGCCCTGCTCCTTCTCAAATATGTAAGGAAAAGTGTAATTTAATTATCATGTCAGAGAAAAAAAGCCTCATGATTACAGATAATTTTTATCTTTCAGAAATAACCTTTGGATAAACTTTGAATCAATTCCT
Organism: Cuniculus paca; assembly: GCA_004365215.1. Classification (NCBI taxonomy): domain Eukaryota; kingdom Metazoa; phylum Chordata; class Mammalia; order Rodentia; family Cuniculidae; genus Cuniculus; species Cuniculus paca. The sequence continues at coordinate 7,004 of RJWT010038738.1, read as the reverse complement.
TTTAAACAATTTTTTTTTGCAATTTATTAAAATCAATTAAAAGTCAAGTAAGACCTCAAAATCAGTTTTATTGTAGGTTGTATGAATTTTTTCACCCAACCTTGATAAATGCCTTGAAAATACTCTATTTTTGAAAATCGCCAAACACAACATGGAGATCTGGACTAAGCCAAAATGTATTCTTTATAGATAGAGATTCAATTTTCTCATCACTTTCTTACAGGGAATTAACAATATACTGATAGGGAAATTTGCAGTTATTGCAGTCTGGGAGTCCCAGGATGAAATTTTCAGTTATGCTTCAGAAAATATTATCATTAAATGATAGTGCTTCCAAGAAGAGTAATCAACAAATCAATGCAAAGAAGGAGCTACATCCACAGAACAGGTCCAATTCCTGCAGTCCATTTTCAGTCTGCTGTGCCTATGAAACCCAGTGGTGTCATAGCTAGACGTACATCAGTTCACTCTTCACACAAGCTCTTCTGCGTGATGCCAGAGCATACATTATCACTTCCGTAGTATGACTGAAAGTTCCTTGTGAATCTGAAGAAGATCACGGTAGTTTTTATAACTCTGAAATTTATCAAAATAGGCATCTTCTCTTTGAAATAGTTACCGTAGAAAGCCTAGGAATGTTTGCCATTCCTGCAAACATTTTGGGCAATGCCTTTCTAGAATGATTTCAGAATCTGCATTCACCTTGCATCTCATCAGTAATGATAATGGTTTGGTTTGTTTTATGCTGGGAAAGAATTTGTTTATTTTAGATGCTAAAAATCATCCACTTAGGGTCTATTCATATAATTAAAAACTTTTGATGCGTAAAATAAGAAATGGTTTATAATATAATGGGACAGATTTTTGGTTTTTGAATTGGAAGTTTATATTGTCCAATTCCTAACTATACGATGATGGGCAATTTACAAACTACTCAATGCCTCAGTTGCTCACCTACTGACAGGAATAACAATGGCCCACATAGAATTGTCATAACTACAAAGGGATAGAATAAGCGAACAGTGGTAGAGTGCCCAAAACACAGTTAGTGTTCAATAATTCTTGGAGAATAGCAACACATAGAGACTTTGGGCCCTTTTCTTCCTATAAAATTCATTTCTCAATCTGCACAAATTCAGAACATCATTCAAAAATCACTCCAAATCTGTTCTTCAAAGTCAGTTCTCTGATGTAATTCATTTTGTAGATTTGTCTCTTTCCAGCTACTCATAGGATCCTAAAGATGGAACTTTGTGCCAGGGATTTAGCTCAGCAGCACAAGCACTTGCCTGGCAAGTGCGAGGTCACGAGTTCGATCCCTGGTACCAAAAAAAAAAAAAAAAGAAACTTTGCAATATAACTTTTAAATGCATCTGCTTTTCTCTATTACACTTCTAATACATGTCTTCAGTCTGGGAGCACTTGCATTTTCTGTGTTTGAAGAAGAATGATCTTTCTGAAGTGCCAATCATCTAGTTATTTCCCTCCCAAAACACATTAGTGACTCTCCTTTCTCTTTTGGATATAGAACTTACTTCTCAGCAGAAACTACAAGGCTGTTGGTGATGCCTGTCTGCTATAGAAGACTCAGTCCCACATTCCCTCAAATGTAGCATGTTTTATCTCTTCTAGAACTTTGCACATGATTGAAATTTGCTCTCACCCTGGCGTAAGCTGCCACGTTTGAAGTCTGAATGTCTTTACACTGCCCAGAGAGCCATGAAAAGCTAGATACAGGCAGGAAATGCCTGGAAAGAGAGTAATACCTATTCATCCTGGCTATCTCCAAGCTGTCCTAGACTTCCCAGTACTGGGACAGTTACTTGGAGGACATCCCAACCCTAGCAAATATGTTGTGTGCAACAACCAAGGAATCCAGCCAAGAGCAGAACTGAGACCCAAAATATATGACCCTGTTGAGCTGTCCCAACCATCTCTAGCTGCTTACATCAACCATCTAAGGCCCCAGGCATTGTGAAACAGAGACTGTCCACTCCTACTATGTCTTGTCAGAATTACTGACCCGCACAGTCAAGAGCATAGTACATACTTTTTTTTACATTAGTAAGTTTAAGGACACTTTTAATATAGCAGTAAATAATCAAACACTTGGCAACTTCCGGGCTAGGTTACCCATGGTTAGTTGTCTTTCTGCCAAAGTTCCTCTAATACATCGCTCTCCAGGTAACTACTTTTGTCCTCTAGGCTATAAGAGGTAATGGCTCCTTTCCACTGCCAGCTGTGCTACCCTTTGTTATTGACTTCCATCTTGCCCCATCTCTAGTCTGGATGTACAAGAAGTTTTGTGCCCGGTATGGTGGTATCAAGCTGGCCGAAGTTTTAAGAGGTGGAATCTAGTGAAAGGTAATTACGGTCTCCCCTTACAAATGGATTATTGCTGTCTTGAAGAGTAGGTTATGTCTTGTGGGGCTGAATTAGTTCCCAAGAAAACAGATTGATGCAAAAGAGGGAGCCCGGCCCCTCCCTGCTGTCTTCCTTCCTCTCTCACCATGTGACAACCTCTGCCATGGCACGATACAGGCCGAGGGCCCTCACCAGAGGAAGAATAGATGCAGTTATTCAATCTTGGGTTTCCATCCACCAAAACCCATGAACTATGTAAGCCTCTTTTCCTTATAAAGTACCCCACATTGGGATTATGTTATAGTACCACAAATGTAATCACGCAGTTCCCTATTTAAACTCTTCTGGAGCATTCAGATTGAGAGTGTATGTTTCCTGCGGGGATCCTGGCTCTCACATACATTTCTCAAGATATATGAAGGAGCTGGGAAGAAAGCAATAATCTGCTAAGGTGATTCAAAACTATGCTTCAAAAGTCACCCTAGCAAAACTGTTTATATACTTATACTAAGTATAATTTACATACTTCTATCTAGCAGTTAATGTAATATAAACGAGATACTTCAGAGCAGACTGGATTTTTAAGGCCAACCGTAAGGTTTTCTGAATTCAGTGAGTCAAACACTCGCTTTTGCTCTGTTTGTGAAGGGAATCATTATTCTGTGACTCATTGCACATACCCTACATTATTTTATTTAGAAATTAGATCTCATTTGCTATATTCAAGGTCCCCTTCTAAGACCTTCACAAATAATACCTCACTGAGTCCTCCTCATTGAGATCTTACAAATAGTACCTCCTTACCATGTTATAAATGAAACAAACACGTTAGATTGTATAATAATCCCTGCATGTGACAGGCTTAGTACTTACAGCCATACAGTACAGAAACAGAGTCTGCACACTTGGTTGCTTTTTCTGCTGTTAAGTCTTACCAGGAGATAATGGTATGGGCAGGTATATTTCAGACAACAAGAGGCATTATGGTAGCCTTATCGATTGCTTTTTACCCTGTTTAAAAGTCATGTACCAAGGGCTGGGAATTTAGCTCAGTGGTCTAAGTGCCTGCTCAGCAAGCACAAGGTCGTGAGTTCAATCCCCGGTGCCGCAAAAAAAAAAAAAAGAAGGGTAAAAGTCATGTACCATGTTCATTGCTTTGGTTTGATTGATTTTACTCTGTTTTGTTTTGTTTGGTTGTATTCTTTTCAAAAAAAAGTGTAAGTTTTGGACTTCAGTAACTAGGGTTGTCTCTCCACTCACATTAATTTCTTTTTGTATGTTGTCCAGTAAATAAACCTTTGGATTAAAAAAAAAAAAGTCTTACCAGGAGAGCTGTGGAGAGCAGGAGAACTAAATCACCCTGATCTGCTGTGAGGTTAGGTTCAGTACATCCTCTCCTCACAGGTGTCAGAGACAAAGGGGAGAGAAAGAGACTAAGAGGCCTGTAGATGACAGACACTAGAGAGGACAAGTATTGTAGTTTCTGCCACTGTGTAACAAATGACCTGGAAATTTAGTGGTTTAAAACAGTAATAGTACGTTTTTATGTTTCGTGCTTTTGAGAATTAGGAATTCAGGTAGAGTATGCCAGTGTCTGTAATGTAATATATCTGGGATCTTAGGTGACAGACTTGAGGGTTGGAATCACAGGAAAGCCCATTCTCTCCTAGGTGGACCTAGCTGGGTCTGCAGCTAGGAATGCCCTCTTTATCCCTTCACCCTCCATTATGTTCAGGGGTGCTTTGAGAAATGCTACCCACAAAATGACATGGCTTCATGTAGGGGTGTCACTAGTTTGGAGAACCTATCTTGTGTGACTATTTAAATGCACATTCAGATTTCTGAAGAAAATAGAGGGTAAATTCAAATTGGGTAAAGATTATTTATAAAAGTTAGGAAGAGTATAAAGAAACCAAAGTAAAGAGATTTTGCGGAACCCCAGGAACAGCAACAGCAGAGGGTCTACCTCTCCTAAGACTGCAGGAGCAAGGGAAGGGAGAATTTGCCCGAACTATTTGTTAGTAGCTATTCGTGGAGTGTAACTGGTAAGAGCTGTGGCCTTGTGGACAGGACATAGATAGCCAGGGATGACTCAGCAGAACAGAACAGGAGGAAGAAACACCCTTATTTAAACTAACTAATTAATTTTGTCTTTTTGAGATGGGGGTCTCACTAGGTAGTTTGGACTGGCCTTGAACTCACTTTATATCCCAGGCTGTCCTCAAACTTGTAGCGATTCTCCTGCCTCAGCCTCCTAAGTGCTGAAATTACAGATGTGTCTGGCCACCCATATTTTACTGTCCTCAGATTTTCTACTTTACTAACCCAACTGAATGCCATATGGCCAGACCAAGCCACAAAAGTCAGCCTTCCAGAATCACAGAGAGGAGACAATAGGTCCAGGTAGGTAAACAGACAACAACCACCACAGTCACATATTACTTGGGTAAGAAATGAGTGTGATTTAAGAAGTTAGCAATTATACCTTGTAGAACGCTGCTGTAATTTGTCATAGCACTATTAACAGACTTAATATTTTGTCGAATCACATAAAATTGCTATCTTTGTAAGTAAAATATTAGACAAATGTTGGCAATTTCATCTAGCTCAACTGATTATTCTGCATACTCTCCAGAAAATCATTAATAGATAAACTGCTCATATTAGATTCCTAAAAATGTAACTCCTCTGTTTTATTATTGGGCATTTTCAAAGCTAGAATTGCCTAAAATATTTAAATGGAATGAATATCCTAATTTTTATTGTGTAGGGATGAAGAAAGGTAATATAAAGTCACATAGATTAATCAGCTTTATTTAGTCATTTCACAGTTTCATGTGTTTCAAAACATCGTGTTGCCCATGAAAAATACAGTTGATTTCTACTTGTTTTAATGAAAATAAATTCATGAGAGTAAAAAGTCATCAATCCATTTAAGTGGCATGTTGCTTGGTATAGCTCATGACAGTCTGTCCCTTGGTATTCACCTGAAATGATTTGACCCAGTTAGCAGTTTGTCTCTAAAGGCAGACAATTTTGAAAACAGAGAACTGTGACAGTCTGATTGCTGGTTTTCATGGAGGCCCAGAAATAAGGAGAAGTTTGGTGGCATGGAAAGGGAAAGTTTTGAATTTTATATTCAAATTGTGTCTTTTACCATATTCCCCTCTAATGACATATTACTTAGTAACCTATTAGATAAAGAAACACTGAGGTTTTGATGTGTTTTTTACTCTACCATGCAACTAAGAAGGTGCAAGTCAGGATGTGGGTTAATGTGGATTTTAAAGGGAATTCCTACTGAAACCGACATTAAACATTCTGCCTCCTTCCAGCACTATGCATATGGTGGAAACAGAAGTAGATCTTTCTTGTCTAAAGAATTAAGTGACATGGTGACAGCATAAAGGGCCCAGAAAAATGTCTACATCTTAAGCCCCTAGCCTGTGATGATGTTACCTTATGTGATAAAAGGAGTTTTGCAAGTGTGATTCAATGACACATTTTGAACTGTGGAAATAATCCTGTATTCTCCAAGTGATTCCAGTGTATCACAAATGTAATTAAAGAAATAGGCAGAAGGGCTAAACCTAGGAGAAGATGATGTATTGAGAGCAATAGAACTTGAATGTAGATATGAATACATATGGATTAGGAGGTGCTGTATTAATTAGATGTGGTCATGTGCCAAGGAATGCCAGTAAACCCTGAAAGTTGGAAGAGGTAAGGTTTGGAATCTTCTTCAAAAGGAACCAGCCATATGAAAAGATTTATTTTAGCCCAGTAAGACTCAACTGGAAAGTCTGATTTGCAGGGTTATAAAAGAAAACACGCATGTTGTTTTAAGTCTATAAATTGGTGGTAACTTCTTTCAGGAGCCATATGAAATTACTGCAAGTGTTTTTCCTGGATATATGAATATAAGGTGAGAAGGTAGTGATGGTTCAGGATACAATCCTTTTGACACTCACTCCATATTGTATTCTTTAAGAACACTGATGTATAGTTCCAACGAAGACCTCGGAAGCCTCAGGGGATTGGGACCAAGACATATACCCAGAAACTGGGACTTAGAGGGATCTGTCAGAGAACACTGGAGTAACTTTGGCCAAGATTCACAACATAGAAAGGGAATGAGATGCTGGGAGCAAAGTTTCTTTGGGGGAGGAAGAAGTCACACCTGAGGGAGGCTCAACATAAGATTCTGAGTATTGGAGTGGAGGAGGGCTGGGTGGTCAGGCAGGGCTTGTAATTCAGGTTAAAATACCCTCAGCGCCCAGCCACCCAGACGTGCTATCATGTCTTTAGGGAGGAATGACCAAGCAAGGCATTATGAATGAAAATCACTCTCTGTCGGAATCTAAATGAGAGATATTTCTGAAGTCAGTGCAGGGCCTTCGACAAGTCCAGCCAAGGGCTACCAAGGATCTGACAAACTGTTACAATCAAGCGACACTGTGTGACAATGAGAACAAGTGGTGACAACAGCCTCACTAGATTTTATTCCCCTCTCCTCTTGGTCTCCAGGCAAGAATTGTCCAATATGAAGCTGAATAAAACCTGTAAGTTCTCTGTAAGTGGAGTGAAGGGGATGAAGATAGGGTGGAGTTTAGGAGGACATATGGGGTTATCCAGTGATA
>RJWT010038737.1:0-12807 GCA_004365215.1 Cuniculus paca | reverse complement strand
ATTGAGCCACCTCTGAAAAGCTGCCTCTCTGACTGCATGAGGCTTTGGGGGGACAAAGACACAAACCATAACAACTGGATTTCTTTTTCCAATTATAAATATAGTACATGGCAAATTTTGAAAGTATGTTAAACTATTTTTAAAAGAACAGTGGGAAAAACAATAACCAACAGTTCTTTTATTTAGAGGCAACTTACTACTGACATATTTTCATGCAGTTAAACTGATGAAGTTTAAACTGTTTGCTTGTACACTGTTGCCTTGATTTATGAATTTAATTTACTGTATGATTTTGTAAATAATGGCCATGTTTGTGTGGGAAAGATGACGGCCATCATGTTTGTTACTGGATGCAGAGTTTGCAAACAAAAACAAAATTTTGCCAAATGCATAACAATATTCAAAACCATTTTCAGTGGCTTCAGTTGTTTCCAAATAAAAGTTTTCTTAAATTTCTTACAATATTGGTATGAGCTTTTTTATTCATAAGTCTGTTTTAGCATTATAGATTATTCCCTAAATTTATGATACATTTCTAAGGATTAGGCCTCTTCATCTCCTTAAAAAAAAAAAAAGTAGAAATTATTTTTTTTAAGTTTTCAACATACTTCAACATTGAAAAAAATCTAAGGCAGAAAATGTCTAAGACTACCTTTTAAAAATGAAGAACAACTCTATTCTGTTTTGTTTTGCTTTGTTTTGTTCTATTCTTTTTAAAAAAAGAACAATATTTAAATTTAGAGTCAGAGTTCTGCTAATTTTTGTTTTGCTTTGTTTGCAGTAGGAGTGTTCAAACACAGGTCCTTAGGTATGCTAGGCAAGTGTTCTACCACTGAACCAGATTTCCAGTTTTGTTTTTAATATTTAAACCTGGAATGAAAGACCTGCTCTTCAAAACATTGTTTTGGGGCTGGGGATTTAGCTCAGGAGCACAGTGCCTACCTGGCAAACATGAAGTCCTGAGTTCTATTCCCAGTACACCAAAAACAAACAAACAAAAACACACACATACACATTATTATTTGGTGAGGTTCGAAATTTACCTAAAGAGTATAAGTTTATACTTATTTCCACTTAATGTTTCTATTTTTCAAGGTGTCATCATCTCTTTTACTATTTGCAAAAATATTCTCTCAACAGTTTCGCTTCTCAGCTTACACATGTAATTCACTAATGCATGGAACACACTGACAAATGAATAAATCAATAAAAGTTATAGTTCCACTATTCAGTATTATTTAAATGAGAAAAATAATTTGGACACACCTGTAATCCCAGTTACTCAAGAGACTGAAGCAGTGATGACAAGTGGTAGCAAATATAAGACCTGCAGGGGAAATTTAGCAAGTCGTTGTCTCAAAATAAAAAAGAAGTTGGAGGTGTAACTTCTTGTTAGAGTACTTGCCTAGCATGCATGACACCTTGTATTCAATCCACAGTACTGAAAACATTCGTTAAATAATTTTTAGGAAATAAATGATCTCTACAAATCTTTTCAGACATTGAGCATCATTTAGTGGTGCCTAGTATGCTCCCCCCTCACCAAAAAAAAAAAAGATAGAACAAAGTTCAAACTCTTCAGTCAATGCTCTCTATAATTTGTTCTGTGCCAACATCAGATGTAGTATATTGTAGCAGAAAATAAGATGGGCCAAATTTTTGGAGTAAGGAAACCTATTTAATGTGAGTAGAAGTGCTGGAATTGAGCCTTTAGGTGAAACTTTTAACTTTGTAGACACTAGAATCTAGATTTTAGAGTATCAATGCAAAACCACTGCAAAATGATGGATTTTGACTAAACAATTTTTAAAATCCAGCTTTTAAATTCACTATGTATCTTTCTTTAAAATGTTTCTTCTGTTATTTTCCTATGGAAATCCTTTATTCCTAATTCAGTCTTACTCCTTTTAATTTAGGTCCTCTTCCTGCATAGTGCTGTTTCTTTCCTTATTCGTAGTATAAGAATTTGAAACTGCATCTGTCTGATTCCCCAAGTCTGTGTTCATAAACTCTGAATATGCTGCTGACCACTTTTCTTTCAACTTTATTTCAGCTGTACAATTCCTGTCCCTTCCCTCTTTTTTTTTAACCCGACATATATAACTGGGAATACTACTTATCTTTAAGTTTTGCCATACATCATAGTTTAGTTGGGAGAAATAGTTAGAAAAGCAGCTACTTTTTTCCATCTGAGTTTAGGTTTTTTTTAACTAGTCCTCAAAGAAACATCACACAAGCACCCAGAAAAAATGCAGGTAATTAACAGAGCTACAGGATTAGGGGTGATGGTTTGGGAGGGAGTATCCAGTATATTTGCAAATTTGAAACCAAGAGCATGAATAACTTCTATTGAAGCTTAACTCAGAAAATTCCTTTGAGTTTTAAATATAGATAAGCATGTACAAATAATTTGACTGTATATTCAATTATGTCTTTTTTTTCCCCCCAGCACTAGGGATGGAACCCAAGGCCTCTTGAGTACTAGGAAGCACTTTACTACTCAGCTACATCCCCAGCTCTGGTCATTCTTCGAAAAATATTTAACAAGTCCTGATTAACGTCTATTCTTTAGCATGAGAAACTAGTGCATTCATTTAGCATATGAAAAATTAAAGTTTGTATTAAATTGCAAGATGTGAAAATTAAAAAGATGCTTCTATCGTTTTTAATACAATGCATGCCCTTTCAGAAATACTGAAAACAAATACCTCTCTCCAGCTTTTTCATTGCCATAAAGACCTCAATATAAAGTGAGGGTCAAGGAAAGTATTCTGTTATAGTGTCTCTAAACTACCAAGCTCAGCATTTTTGGTCTGGTTTTGATGCACTGAAATAACACATATGCATACAAATATTATATTGTCACATTTACCTACATAGGCATTATTTTCTTTCAAAGTAAAGTTTTATCATTGTAAATAACAACTGGGCATGGTGGCATACACTGTTACTCTAGCACTCAAGAGGCTGAGGCAGAGGATCACCATGTGTTTGAGGTCAGTTTGGGAATACATAGTAATTTCAAGGCCAGCTTCAATTACACAGTGAGACCCTATCGCCAAAACCAAATAAATAAATAAATTTTACTAGAAATATTGGCAGTCAGAAAAGTATGGACACCCTATATACAGCAACCAGAGAAAAACCAATGTTAACATTCTTGTATGGTTCCTTCCTACATTTAAAGTACACAGTCGCTGAATACAGTCATGCATCCCTAAGTACAGGATTACAAAGTCATTAGGCAATATAATCTGATGGGACTGCTATCAGACATGTGGTCCACTGTTGACTGAAATGTCATTATGTGGCACATGACTGCATATAGTTTTATATGCTATTTTTGTTCATAATGATCACTTTTTCACATTACTGATATTTTTACAAACATGTTTTTAATATCTACATAGCATTCCAACATATGGCTATACCAAAATGTATCCATCCCTTCATTTCAAATATTTAGATTGTTCACCAGTAGATGCAATTATATAAGAACATTTTAAAATCCATATTTGTCTACTAGTCCTGAAAGTACTGTTTGTCTGATCTTCTGTCATGTTCCTTTTGTAGAACAAAAAGGTTATTGTGGTTCCTTCTCAATGCTTTTGAGCATGACTTTTTCTCAATACAAAAACTCCACTTTGAGCATGTCCTTTCCTCTTTCTAAAACTCTGTCATCCCTGAATGAGGTCCATATTTCTGCATATCTTCAGTAAAATAGTGCAAATTAAAGCCAGTTCTTTGCCAGTGTTAAGTGTGGATAATGGAGATTTTTAGTTTTAAAAATAAATTGAAACCCATAAGATTAAAACTTCATTGGCCGACATATAGGCAAAGAACCGTTAGCACACCAGAAAATGTGTTCTTGGGAAGAAAGAAGAGAGAGTTAACTATCATTTGTAATTTTGCCACAATCCTAAAGTTGTAGTATGAATTGTTATACTGAAACATTAGAGGATATAAATACACAATTAGGAAGAGTAAAACTTAAGGTTTTAACTGGCAAATTCAGTAAAAACCTACATAATCTGTTTCCTAGTTGAGGTTTTGACTTTGTAATATCTCCATTATATTAATAGCAACCACTTTCTGTGTTAGCTTTGATACCCCTTCTCATAAAGTATAGATATATCAGCACTATTTTTGAAAATAGAGAAATCCTGGGATAAAATTTTTTTTCAGTTTAATAGCTTCTGATTGGGAAATTTGTAAAACCTCAATTGTGCCTATTCACCAATGTGACCTTATGAGTTAAGTTTTTTAAAACTGCAAATTGCTATTAAGTAACTATACAATTAATTTGGTATCTGAAGAAACATTCATGTTAACAAATTTATTTCTACTAGTAGCTCTCAACATTATGGTTCTAGATGACAGACTTTTAGTGATTGTAATCCAACTATCATCTTACAGAAGAGGAAAGAAGTGCCCAGATAAATTTAGAAAAGTATCTCTAGTATTCAGCAATAAGTTTGTTTTTTTCTAGAGGTTTTAGAGGTTCATAACACCCCAGGTTATCTGAAGAATATGTAATCATCAGTGTTTAATCCAAGAAAGTGATCTGATTTGGATCCTAAGTATACATTTCCCCTTATGATTTCTAACAGAGGATGTATTTTACCTTTCTCCATTACCACAGACACAAAAGGAAGTGTCTACACTAGTAGTGGCAAACCTATGGCACACATACCTCACTGAGCTGTTTATTATCAATGAAAACTCTAATAGGTTCCCCATCACTAATAGGTGCTCATCTGCCATATAACCCATGAGCAAGGGGAGTCAGTTTGGAAAGCCACAATGTTGTACCAGTCCTAGGAGGAACACTTACAAATATCCAATTGAGTATATCCCTGTAGCCTCTCAATTGTGCGTCAGGAAATTCATTTACATACATTACAATATAAATGGTCTCTCCTAGAATTGTGTATCAGAGACATGTATATGTTTTATATATTGAATTTAGGTAGGCTAATTGCTATATCAGATCAACCCAAAAAAGAATAAAGGCTCAAATTTGTTTCTCGCTAAAGTAAACAAGTAGTTCAATACCTAGTTTAAAAGGTCTTTCTGTACTTAGGCCTTTAGTACCCAACATCCAAGGTTTCTTTGAGGGGTTTCTCTGTGTGGAGATCTTCTGTTTCAGTATGAAGGAGAGCTTTTTAGGGGAAGGAGCTCAAAGTAATGCATATCATTCCCATTCTGTTGACTATAATTTAGTTTCGCACAGCTAACTAAAAAGGATGCTAAGAAATTAAGTTTATCAAAAAGTGAGAACAAGCCAGGTGTGGTGGCACATATCTATAATCCCAAGCTGGAACACTGAGGCAGGAGGATCACAAGTTTAGGACCAGCCAGGGCAATTTAAGGAAACCCTGTATCATAGTAAAGAAAAAAGTGGGGGGCGGGGGAAACAGCTAGGGGTGTAGCTCAGTGCAGAGACCCTGGCTCAATCCTCAATACTACAAAAAAAAAAAAAAGTCATTACTTGCTTGGGTATTCTGTACCACCACCACACCACAAATTCGGAAATGATTACCAACAAACTTCTGAAACCATCTTCTATGAGTCAATTTTTAATAAAGTACTTCTGAAATCACAAGTATTCTATGTAAATGTCTGTAAAAAACTCAAATCTATAGTTTGATGCTTTTCTTCCCTTGTATTTGCATATTAATATTTGTGTCTGATTTTATATGTATTTATGGCCACATGAACACACACAGTAATATACTACTCGATCATTTTTTTTGTCAGTGTAATACTTGAGAGCATAGTGAAAATGTGTGAGATAGTCTAAATATGGTAGACTGTCGTGGAGAGAAAACTTGAGGAACTGCTGTTAATTTGGCATCACTAGAGACAGTGTCTTGTGGTATAGTTTTTCCAACTTTGCTGTTTCCAGAAAACAGTGTAAATGGTGAAAGAGGTCAAAATGAATGTCTCTTAGTTTAAGTACTTGAAAATTATAGAACACATGGTACCCTTTAGATAGCCTCATTCTGACACTTCAGCAATTCCTTGAATGTGTCTACACAAATTGGTGCTCATGCACAATGAAATCCCTGGGCAACTTGGAGTCCATTTGGCAGGCCATAGTGTGGGACCACTCCTGGGAGGAACATTTACATTGATTTCTTAATGAAACAATTAAGGAATACTTAAGTACTGGAAAAATCCAGGATAATCTCTGTTTCTCTTCTGTGAAGAAGGAACGAAGGGTCGTCTTATAGTTAATTATTGCTATTTTCCAAACTACACTATTCTCATACAAATTTCTACAGAAACATCAGGAGAAGATTCAAGTTGATCAGCCTAGAACTTTTATATTACTTTAAATATTCTGATAAAATGTTAACATAGAGATGTTTCTGTAACTTTTAAGGTTTTTTCCTTGTAGAAAACTTGATTTTTTAGTTCTTAAACACTGAAGGAAAAATTTACCTCAAAAGTCACATTACTGTAAATGAAATAGCAAAAAATAGAATCTTTGTATCTGAATTCCCTTGAAAGACCACACTAACCCAAAGAATATGTCTTAGAAGACAAGGTGGTAGCCTGCCTATTGTGTGCCTTTTCCTGCAGCACATGAAGCATCGTGGCACATACAATATATTAACATTTGTTGCATAATCTTTTAATTCATTACATAACATATAGAATAGAGATGAATATATGTGAAAAGCTTTTTGTGCTAATGAAGCACAAACTATAAATACTTTGTTAGGGGATGTGGAAAAATGAAATGATTTAAACCTAGATTTAGTGAAATCCCACAAAATTTAACTTGCTTTATTCTTTCTTTTCACTGTTTGAAATGCTTTCTAATTTCACCTTAGGTTCCTTTTTTAATCAACAGATTATTTAAAAGTGTGTTATTTTGTTTCTAAATATTGAAGGACTTCCCAGATAGCTTTTGTATTGATTTCTAATTTTGATCAGAGAAGATAGAACCTAGAAATTCATTAGAATAGACAAGTCACATTTTTTAAGTAGTGGTAGACTTGGATTGCCAGAGCAAAGATAATCATTTATCCATCAAATGCTTATTAAATGCTTAATATGTGTTAAGGGCACAAGAGAAATAGCAAAGAATGAAATAGGGAGGTCATCTTGAGGGCACCATACTTTGATAGGAACAAGTAAGAGAGTATAAAGATCAAATTTAAAGCAAAAGAGCTGGTGTTTGGTTTATATTAAAAGGCCTTAAGTGCTAGAATGTTTCTAAGTGGAAGAAATATTCTGGGATATTTGGTATGCAGTAAGCTCATGTCACTGCAGTCAGATTGTGTTCCTTCTCTTGGTTGCCTCTTTAGCCTTCTAGGTAACTTTATAATTACCAGTATAATACAAAATAAATACTGCACATATAAAGGTTCCCAGCTGAGGTATGTGGAGAGCAAAAAGGGAAACGATAGTGAGCAAAAAAGCTTCAATCTTCTATCTCCTTTTATCATCCAAGACTGGTAGATAAGAGTATATTATTACTACTCTCTTCCTAGGAATAGTATTTGTCTATAGTGATTCAATTCCTGAAGCTTCTGCTCTTTTCTTCCTGGTAGAATCACTCAAGGAAAGGAGATTGTATTTCAAGTATTTTTTAGTCCATCCAGGTTTTCCTTATTTACACAGCAACACTTCTGAACAGAATGATGAAAAGTGTTAAATGCTTTATATAGGCTGGTAGGAAGGAGTATGGCAAAATAAGGGAAACTAGGAAATATGAAGAGAGTGTGTAGTATGAACTCAACATTTAGAAGTGCAGATTAAGTGGACAGTTGTATAAATAAAAAAAGTATGTGATGTACATTATATTAGGAAGTACTCTAAGTAGTTACAGTAACTATAAGCAGTAACAAGTTTAGCAATCCTACAGGAAGGAAAGAAAATAAGATTATAAATGTAAAGGTCCAACAGCATGTGCTTACCCCGAGACTAGCTGAGAAATCTGAAAGAAATCTCTCGAAGGAGAAAAATAATTTAATGTCAAGCTATGTGGGATGTGGTGGCAAACCTATTGCATGTGTGCTGCAGCAGGCTGTTTGTTACCACTGAAAGCTTTAAAAGATTTGCCATCACTGCAAGAAGGTGGAGAAGTCAGGTTTTTTTTAATAAGCTATCAGGCCTGTTGATGGACATGTGAAAGGTATTATATAAATTAAAACTCTAGAGACTGAGGAAATGAAATGAAGATCAGATGGCTATGTGTGATCTTTACAAGATACATTATTAGTTTCAGACAATAAATTACATACCACTTGGTTCTACATGAGTAAAATTCTAGAAAATGCATACTAATTTATAGTGACAAAACACACCAGTAGTTCCTTAGTGGGAAGATTTACAAAGAGGCAGAGGAAACTCTTTAAGGATGATGGATTTCATCAGTTCTATCCTTTCCAATCTGAGTTCTTAAATTTCATTTTCTCACCTCATTGCACTAGTTATAAACTCTGATGTTAAATAAAAGTACAGAGAGCAGACATCTTTATATTGTTCCTGATCTTGGAACACATACAATCTCTCACCATTAGCTGAGGTCATTTTCCAATACTAAGCATTTTGTTTATATATTTCCCCTATACATAGTACTGCTTTAGTACTGAAATCCCACAAAACGTGACTTGCTTCTTTATTTTCATTCAGTTTGAAATGCTTTCTAGTTGCACCTTATGTTCCTTTTTTTAATCAATAGGTTATTTAGAAGTATGTTATTTTGTTTCTAACTACTGGAGGATTTTCCAGATAGCTTTTGTTATTGATTTCTAATTTAATTCCATTTTGATCAGAGAAGATACTCTATGATTTGAATTGTTTAAAATTCATTAAGACTTGTTTTATGGCTTAGAGTAGGGGTGGGCAAACTTTCTCAGTAAAGGTTCTCCTTTCTATAAAGGTAAATATTTTAAGCTCTGTGGGCCACAAAACAGTCTCTGCCATATATTTTTCTTTCTCTTTTAAGAAATCTTTGAAAAATTTGAAAGCCATTCTTAGGTATTAGGCCATACAAAAACATGCTAGATAGGCCTTAAGGTCATAGTTTGGTGATTCTTAGAGTATGGTCTATTTGAGTATGTTTTGAGTATATACTTTGAAGAGTATTTGTGTTCTGTTCTAGTTTACTAGAGGAATGTCCTAGAAAATTCAAATGAGTACTATTGTTTTATATTAAGTTTCTACCTGTTCTAGAAATTATTCAAAGAGGGGTATCAAAATCTGTGAATATAATTATAGACTTGTCAGTTTCTTCTTGTAATTCTATCAATTTTTGCTTCACACAGTTTGCAATGCTACAGAGATAAAAACATTTAGGATGATTATATCTTCCTAACTTGCCACTTTATTATTGTGAAATGACCTTCCTTATATCTGGTAATAGTCTTTGCTCTGAAATGTATTTCATTTTAAAATAGCAATGCCTTTTTATTTTGTTTGATGCTAATACCAGTATGGTATATTTTTTTCATCGTTTACTCTTAATGTTTTTGTGTCTTTGTATGCGAACTGTGTTTCTTATTGGCAGTATGTAGTTGGGTCTTGTTTTTTATTTAGCTTGATAATCTTTGCTTTTTTAATAGTGTTTAAATCATTTACACTTAATGGGATTATTGATATGATTAAAGTTTATCTTGCTATTTTGTTTATTTCATCTGTTCTTCATTCTGATTTCCATCTTTTTCTGCTTTCTACTGGGTTGAGTAACTTTTTATGATTCTATTTTATCTCCTTTGTTGACTTATTTGCTGTAACTATTTCATAGTTTAATTGGTTGCTTTATGGTATATAAAGCTTTAACCAACTAAAATCTATCTTCAAGCACAGTTACACCACATCACATGTGGCATAGGAACTTACAGTATTATTCTTTCATTTTACCTCTCCTGTCCTTTAAGTTATTGTCATATGTTTTACTTGTACATGTTGTAAGCCCCACAGTAATCACCTAAGTTCCATCTCAGTATTACAAAATGGGGGTGGGAGGGTCCATTATTTGTAAACCCCACAATACATTGTTATCATTTTTGTGTAAACATCTGATTACCCAATTAAATAGTAGAAAAAAATTTATACTATTTACCCATGTAGTTACAATTTCCAGTGCTCTGTATTCCTTTGTATGGATCTGTAAATTTCCATCTGGCATCATTTTCTTTCTACCTAAAAAAATCTTTACCTCTTTTGGCAGTATGGTCTGATGATGAAGAGTTAGTATCAGTTTTTATATGCCTGAAAAGATCTTTTTGGTCTGTTTTTTAAATGATATTTTGCTGATAATCCTACAGTATCCTAGGTTAACATTTTTTTCTTTCAGTACTTTAAATATGTTCCACTCTTTTCACTTGCAATATTTCTGGTAAGAAACCTGTCTTACTTTCTTTGTGTCCCTCTATAAAATGTATATTTTCTGACTGCTTTATAAAAGTTTCTCTTTATCACTGGTTTTGAGCACTTTGCTTATACATGCCTTAGTTTAGTTTTCTTCTTGTTGAACCTCTTGGATCTATGAGTTAATAGTTTTCAACAAATTTAAAATTTTCAGCTATTGTTTTTTCAAATATCTCTTCTACTTCTGTCTGTTGTTCCTCTGGTGACTCCAATTACATAGATATGAGGTCCCTGAAAGTTTGCAGACAGCTAACTGATTAATTTTTAAAACCTTCCTTTTTATTTGTAACAGTTTTTTTTCTTCTGTATCTTCAAGTTCACTAATCTTTTTCTTCTGCCATGTCTAATCTGCAAACAATTCCATTAAGTAAATTTTTCATCTCAAATATTTTAATTTGAATCCCTAGAATTATAACTTGAATTCTTAAAGAAAAAGTCTTCCATATCTCTACTTTTAAAACACACAAAATAGTGTTGTGATAATGTTTAATGTTATCTGCTAATTCTAACATCTGTGTCAGTTTAATGCTACTTTCAACTAATTGATTATTCTTTTCATTCTGAGTCATTTTCTGGTTTATGTGCTGGCTAATCTTTAAGTAGATGTGAGGCATTATGAATTTTAACTTGTCGGTTGCTGGATATTCTGTTTCTATCAATATTTCTGGGTTTTCTTCTGGAATACAGTTAGGTTACTTGGAAAAGTTGACATTTTAGGTCTTACTGTTATGATTTGTTAAGGAGTGCTCAACCTCAGCTCATTTAGGGAAGAATAATAGCTAAATAATATTCTGTAAGACAATCTTTTAAATTTAGGATTTGGATCTACAAAGGCTTACAAAATGATCTTGGCAAAGTATTTAATTCCTATCCTATTAAAAAATGAATATAATGTCAGAATATTCATTTTCAATAAAAATTACAAAGCACTCTGAATGAAAATATAAGAGTGAAAGGAACAGAATGAAGACAGTGAACATTACAAAATTGTGTGTGTGTGTGTGTGTGTATGTATGTGAGTAAAGGTGACTTTTGGTTAAGAACTGGATTATAACTGGGTATACATCAGATTTTCCATACATTATGTTGTAATCAAAGTTTATAAAAGAATAGATTTAAAAATACAGAACACAGGTTTCAGACAACATCGCATAGGTTCCTGACAACATCGCATAGGTTCCTAAACAGCTTAGAGCTACAGGCCCTGGCCAGTTACACTCCCGTGAAAATGCTGGGGACCCTTGTGGGCTGGTACCCAGCTCAGGGCTGAGGGACAGGTGCTCACCATCAGATACCCATAGACAGCACTGGCCAGAAAAACCTAACAGTCATCCGGCAGCTCCAGGTTGTGGGAGGACCCACGGAAGCTGTTTGGACCGAGTTCTGCTCCCATGCACATTCCAGACAACATCATGTAGGTTCCTAAACAGCTTAGATTCGCAGGCCCTGGCCAGGTCTGCTCCCATGCAAACTCCAGGTGGGTTGGTACCTAGCTCAGTGCAGAGGCATAGGTGCCCACCATTGAATGTCTGTAGCCAGCACTGGCCAGAAAAGCCAAACAGTCTCACTTCCAAGAAGTTGTGGCCAGTGCTGGGGTGCCTGGGACCACGCTACCCAGGTGTGTGGAAGAAATCTGGAATATGTCCAGACAAAGAGGGAGAGGGTAATCTCTGGTGTCCAAGCCAAACAGCACAAGACCACAAGAGGTAAACACCATGGAGATTGAGAATCGCATACCTGATGTCAACTGAAGTGAAAAAACAACTTCATGAAGCTATAAGAGAAATTAGAACAGAAATTCTATCCCAGGTAAAAGAAGAAATGAAATCTATAATAAAAGAAATACTAAGCATCTCTGAAGAAGACACAGATAAAAAAAAATAGAGGAGCACAGGAAAATGAGGGAAACCTTGAATGAACAATATAAGAGAGATTTAGAATGCATGAAACAGATTCAAAGAGATATCCAGAAAATTAAACATTCATTCGATAGCTGGCATGTTGACATGAAGGAAACTAAAGAAAGACATTCAAAGCTTGAAGACAGGATTGCAGCCTATGACCATGAAAGGAAAGATCTCTTAAAAATAACAACGTCTCAGGAAGTAACAATTCAACAGCTGGTGGACAACTTAAGCATAACTTAAGAATTAAAAATTAAAAGAGTGAAAAAGGAGGGGTCAAGACAAATGACATCAGGACCTTATTTACAGAAATAATTTCTGAGAACTTCCCAAGCATGGAAAAAGAAAGTGACATTCAAATAAGCGAGGCATATAGAACTCCAGCTAGCCATAACCAAAATAAATTTACACCCAGACATATAATAATCAAGATTCCAGAAATTCAACTCAAGAACAGAATATTAAAAGCTGCTAGAGAAAAACAGATCACCTATAAAGGAAAACCCATCAGAAT